>JAOEHT020220304.1:0-10985 GCA_025448195.2 Parazoanthus atlanticus | reverse complement strand
ACACTGACATTTTTCGCTCACGCAATCGATCACGTGACCGTGTTGCCATAGCAATTTTGTAATTGCACATGTGAAATTACAAATCGGAGGGCAATTACAGATAAAACTGAGGTCCGAATTCACAGTGTAATTTGTCCTCTATGTTATTACAGGTGAAATAATTTATTCAAAAGTGCATGGGGGTATTGCAAAAAATTAGAACGCAGTATTGGCAAACTATCGGTAAATAACAAAGCAGCCATAAATGTCACACATAAAACTGTACAGCAGAACAAGAAAATAGGCCAAAATTTTGCTTTATACAAAGCTAAGATGACGAAAATTTCATGCAATATTTATCTTCTTTCAAAACAGCAGAAGAAAATAAGATTAAATTTACCTTGAAAATCGGCAACTGAAAGTTAAAAATTTGATTTTCTATATTTTGTGAGAAGAAGCGTTTACAATTCTAAAACTACAGAATAAATAAACTAAAATTTCTACAAAGCTTTTGTTTTTGAGAAATCCAGTAAAACATGAAAAGACCGATTCGGGTCCTCAAAAGCTGCTGAAAAAACGATCGTCTTTAGCATTCTTCAGTTATTGCATGGAAACCATATTTTGCGTGTTACAATTTATTGACCTTTAGAACCAGAATATTAAAAACAGAGGGAGTAAATGTAAAGTTACTTGGATTTAATGATAGTGAAAGGAAGCTACTTTGAGCATGTTACAGAAAGCCTGAAAACTGCATGACTTTTAGGGGAAAAAAGAAACATATCCCACTACATGGAGAAACACGCGCTAGTAAAATTGTTTTGTTCTCTACTTGGTCTTGCTTTCGTACAAAATATTTTATCGTCGATCTGATGAGTATTTTGTGTGAAAAATAATGAACGAAACGACATGGTCTGCTGTTTATTAGAGGACTTCAAAAGCCGTGTCAGCGATTTTACATATAACGCTTAATACGCATTTGTTTCAGTTTTTCAGTTGCGTTTCAAGGTCAAAATAGCAGTAGTGGTTGGTCATTTTCAAACCATGTGCGAACGCATATTCGGCTGTTTGAATTGTTGAGATCAAACAAAATTAAACAGATCGCCTCGGTTTCTGCTTTTCTGAGTTCGGAGAACAAGTTCTTAAAATGTTAAGGGTTTTGAGGGAAGAGATCTACATGAAAAACAATATATATTGAATTTCTCACCTCTACAGATGTTCTACATGTTCCAGATATTTTATCGCCTTGTCGAGATAAAGATATCATCGGAGTCTTGTGGTTGGTTTTCTAACCTTGCATAAGCGCGCCAGTCTGTGGTAATAACATCGTTCAGTTTAAGTAACAACAAGAACAACAACAACAACAACAACAACATTAACAAAGGGTATGAGTGCAGCTGGTCATACCGCCCTGGGGCGAGTAAAACATATTCAAGAACAAAAGGCATAAAGAAAACCCCACGCACCAGTAGAGAAACTGTCAACCTGGAGGCAGCCGAACCATGATTTATTTGATCACCGCTGTTCGCTAGCCTCCACGGAGACTCAGAGACTTCGACCTCTTGCGGCAAAGTAGAATAATAGTCTGCGTTGAGGCTATTGTTTGCTTTCAGTTGGGGTTTCATCATGATATGTAGTTTATTTTGCATGGTTATATCTTAACAAGTGACAAATGGTTTTTGCATAATCATAATTTTTAGGCCGTAGAACTGCTGTTCGTGTTTTCTTCAAGTTCTTTCTAGGCTGAGTTGAAATTTTTCTATATAAGAACGACCTATTTCGACTGAGGCTCATTGTTCTTAATTTTTAGTTATTTCAGCCTCAAATTGTTCTTAATTGTTCTAATTTCCAAAAGTAGAATTGACATGATTGCTCTAGTTGGAAAAAATCCCTGAATCGAACACAACCTCGAACGAGATTAGAATAAAAACAAATTAAGCGCGGGATACAAGGTCTGTGACAGGTTCGCAGTAGCTTTTGGCGTCAAAGAGTTGGGTTCCCGGCAAGCTGTCAAGATGAGGTATAATAGCAGTCAAAATCTTGGTCATCCAGCAAGCCTATTTCCGCTTATCCGGAGACACATTCTGTGTCATAATTGACACCATATCAAATGCACTCAAGTCAAATTTTATTCAGAAGGTATGGGGATCGGTGAACGGTCCTCGCAGAAACTGCGTGTGAACTATAAATGTTTGATTCGACTTTATTTTTAGTAGTCAAGTTATAAATTTTAACGTTTCGTTCTTAAAATGGCTATAATTAAAGGGATGCGTGTTGCTTATAAAAATGCTTATAAAAACAGCAACAAAATGTAAAGTTGAAATTATTGTACACGCAATTTTCTTTATAAGAACGATATATTGTTCTTAATTTTTGGGTATTTCAGCCTCAAATTGTTCTTAATTGTTCTTATTCCTAGAAGTAGAATTGATAAGTTGGTCTTGTTTGAAAAAAATCCCCTAAATGAACACAACCTCGTTCTCTCAGGGTTTACATGAAAGCTCTAAAACAAGATTCGAATAAAAACAAAATAAGCACGGGATACAAGATCTGTGAGAGGTTCGCAGTAGTTTTTGGCGCCAAAGAGTTGGGTTGCCGGCGAGGTGTCAAGGTGAGTTATAATAGCAGTCAAAATCTTGGCCACCTAGCAAGACCCTGTTTGCACTACGCGAAAGTTTGTTTAGTTTGCAAAAGATCTCTTGGCACAAGCACTAAACATATGCAAACACGCCTACCAAATTTGTCAGCCGCAGCGAAACCTCATAGAAGATGTTGTCTTGCTCCCGAGGCCTCCAAATTTTGTCCAGACGTGAAAAGATTTTTTTTGCAGAGATACGATGATAGTAATCATTCAATGACTATAAAACTGATATCGTACATGTGCTTGTTATTATGCAATGGACAACTCGTGGCATGTCATTTCCCGCCATTTAGCGAAGGATGGCCGCTCTTTCCGCTTTCTTCGAATTCCAATAATTACAACCAATCTCAGTACCAATACAACGGTCCTGAATTCTTCCCGGTAATTCAATCTGCAAGATAAGTGCACCCGCATACTCCATATGAAAAGTACGGTCGCACATTTGAAGTGCATTTGGTAAAAAGACCGGGTGTCAGATGTTTTGGTCTTTAACTAATCCAAATGCAAACACGCATAACAAATCTAAAAGTTTGTATCTACTGATTTTTTGAAACTTTGGTGCTCGCCTCACCCAGATAAACAGGGCCCAATCCTATTTCTGCTCATCCGGTAACACGTTCTGTGTCATAATTGACACCATATCATGCACATCACAGAAATGGGCTCAGGTCAAAGTTTATTTAGAAGGTATGGGGATCAGTGAACGGCCAACAAAACTGCAAGGATTAAGCAACGACGTCCATAATAAGATGCACGCGGCGTACACGAACGATCCGAGCGACAAGAGAGAGTACGACAACGAGATGTTGTGGTGGAAAACAAAAAGGCTGCATTCAACTGGAGAACGACCAGCAACTCTGGCTGACACTCTCGACTGCAAAAATCTAACTCTTTATCGAAACGTTAACATCATCCTCACGATCCTTCTCACTATGCCTGTGCTCAACCGGAACTCCTGAGCGCAGCTTTAGTATGGAAGCAAGGTGGGTAATGTTCAGCTGAGCAGCGCCATGAACACTGTTTCACTCTGGAAGATTTGAGGAAGGCAAAGAAACTTAAGATAGAGATGAGCCTGCAAAGGTGAGAAAGGAGATTTACAAAGGAAGTGTGTGGAGACTTTCTGGTTGAGACCTCGCGTTGTCTACAGTGTTGACTCCAACTGGAAGAATGCTTCATTGGTATATGCATACGTCTTGATAGATGGTAACAATGCAGTTACTGTGTCCTTAGACAAAAGCTCAGCTGAGCAGCGCCATGAACACTGTTTCACACTGGAAGATTTGAGGAAGGCAAAGAAACTTAAGATAGAGATGAGCCTGCAAAGATGAGAAAGGAGATTTACAAAGGAAGTGTGTGGAGACTTTCTGGCTGATAGCTTGCGTTGTCTACAGTGTTGACTCGAACTGGCAGAATGCTTCATTGGCATATCCAGGGCCGTAGCTAGCGTCAGGCAGGGAGGGCAAATGCTCCCCTCCTAAATTTTGGACCGGAAGTTAATCATTTTGATATATTTCTTAAAAAAACAGAATTAAAGAGTATTTTTTTTTCAGTACAAAACAATGATTAGCAGGGCCATACCTAGCATCAGGCAGGAAGGGCAAATGCCCCTCCTAAATTTTGAGTCTAGCTACGACCCTGATATCGCATATGCGCACATCTTGATAGATGGTAACAATGCAGTTACTGTATCCTAGACAAAGCTCTTATAATCATGGAAACTAGATTACGATGTCAACCGAAACGTACGCTGAAGATTTGGAAATAGCAGAAGAATTTGCAGATTCCATCAAACAATCATTGCAAGAGAAAGAAACGTCAGATCCACACACAGAGGTTGATGCTCTAGAATGCGTAGCAGAAGAAACTCTTTCCTATCAAAATCGGCGACAAAGACGGGGAAGGGGTAGCAGATACAATGAAACATTCGCTTACCTGCGATAGATGGCCTTTTTTCTATATCTGACTTGCTATTTACCATGTAGGTGAGGGATTTATGACTAGAATGATTTGATGTTTCTTACATGTACTATTAACATGCTAAAGAAAACGGAGAGCAAAACAGCATGATAACGAGCTGTGTGTAGTGAACTCAGTAAAAATCTATTAGGTTCAGTGAAAGACAAATTGGACAAACGGTGCAGATAGAAAGAGAAACGAAGTCAAGACTTAGGTGTTTCTAGTAATCTTCATTTTAAAGTTGAACTGGACCAGAACTCTTTAATATACTCGTGCTTGACCGTGCTTAACGTTTCTAATTACGTCTGAAAGATGTAGAATGGTAATAAATACGCAAGGAACGACTCCGATTAAACTAGCCGGATAAAAGCCGGGGTGACACTCAAAGTTGTTTTGTGCCATTTACCAAGTAGACATTGGCAGCAAGAAGAAATGAAACCTACATTCCTGAATAGTATTGCTAGGACACAATCAGAAAGATACCTTAAATCGATCACTTGTTGCCTCCAGATGGGTGGCAAACAACGTCAGGGCCTGAATCAATTCAATCAATACTGACTGGGGGAAATGTCCAAACAGCATTGTTTTACTCAAAAGTATGAGAACCTCAAACAAGCCTGAAATCGAAAACTTTAGTAAAACTTTTTGTCCACGAGTGTTCGGTTACTCCTACTTCGTAGGCATCTGTCCGCTTTAGAGCTCTCTCCCCTCCACTAATCAAGCTTCTGAACCTTCTGCATCTTTTAAATCCCGGATCAAAATTCTCCACAGAATGATAAACTCCCTTCTTGATGCTGATAACATCCGTACCTGGCGTGTCATCTCTCGCCTCTGTCGTAAACAGTCTGCTGGCTTTTGGTCGGCACCTTTAACTATCGTATTGGTATTTTAGGTTTTTCAATGTATTTTCATTGTAAATTATCAAAATGTTCTTGTAAGTAGTAGAACTTTTCAACATTTTTTACTTTGTATTTTGCTTTATTCAATTTACTGTTAGCTGACCGAGGGAGGCAGACCTAGAAAGAACCTAGACTGCAAGTGATAGCTCTCCCGCTGGCCTCTATTTACAGCCAACAAAACATGTTAAAAAATCGAACTGAGATCAGATGTTGGCATTGGTAGCTTAGCTGTAAAAACAGTGAAATCTTCAATTTAGTAATATTTATTTATGTTACACAACTACAGATACAGCAATTAATCATCGGTGAAATATCTTAGGGACTAGTAAGAGTTCGAGCCGTCTGGCGGTCACGTATCTAGCCTTCCTCGCAGTTGTGGTTTTAACTCAACTATTTTTAATATCTTTATTATCTGATATTTACTGGATGACACTGAAAATTCCCGATGGCGGGTCGTCATTAAGTACACAATTTTTTTATTTATAACAGCAATCGTCACCCGAGCCGAATCCCCATTCGTATGGACAGTTGTTCGTCCCACACTTCAACCCGGACAGACAGTCATCATCACTGTCACAGTCCCCGTGGTCGATAGGACACTTGTTGGAAGGCGAGCAACAAGAATCGAAGGAAACGCCAAGCTTCTTTCCATCACAGACAACTGAAATAGAACAAAATATACTTAAACGCTATTATTACGAAGATACTCACATTTTGTTTTTGCCCCATGGTTCGTAAACATAAAAACATAGGTCAGTGCCTTCTGATAGCTAGAAACCTGACACAAAAGTCCCTTTCACTGTTGGATTGCTGTCAGCAGTTATTTGTAGTAGAGACTGAGTGAACGCAACATATTCCAGGGAAGAAGCCGAGACTCCCTTCCCTCCCAGTCCCCCGCACCCCACTTTAATAATAATAATAATAATAATAATAATAATAATAATAATAATAATAATACTTTATTTTGTCCTATACAGAATAATCTAGTTTTACAAGAAAAGCCAAAGCCAGAGGCTTAAATGGCTTGGTCAGCATAATAATAGAGGATTGATGTAAGTGAAGACAGGACTAACAAATTCACAAAACTAAGCTGAGCACATACAACTACAATAGTAAATCAAGAATCAAGGCTGAAATTATGCAAATAATATTATTTCAAAAAAGATGGTATAAAGCTTATTTAGTTGTTCAAAAAATGTTTCTTTATATTACTTCTATAGTTTGAAATATTGAGAGAACTGCCAAAAGTAAGAGGGAGACTGTTCCAGATGGAAGGAGCTTGAGAGCGCACTGAAAGATGGTATTTAGCAAACACTTTGTTCAAATTAAGTCTGGAGCGAGTAAAATGGTCATGGTATTCAAAATTGAAGTGAAAACATGAAAGAAAAGGAGCAGGCAGTAAGTTATTCATATGTGGAAAGACAAAACAAGCTACTTTGCACTTGAAGATAGCGTGAATAGGCAAAATATTAAGTTTATGAAAAAGGGGCTTGGTGTGAGTTTGAGGAGGTGAGAAGGTAATAATGCGAATCGCTTTCTTTTGTAGTAAAAAAAGAAGACCAACAATACAAATGTTGATAAGTTTGGCGAGTGATGGTGCTATTGCTGGTGCTGCAATCTTCAATAAGCAAACACTCACACCGTCCACGGCAGTGGCTTTCCCTGACGGGACAGCCTCTATTAACCGACCGGTCTGGTTTGGGGTTATAGGAGGAAAAGATAGCTTGGAATCAGAATCCTTGCGTTTATTGACAAAGCTCTCAGTGCTGTTGGGTCAAACTGCCATACAGTTTTGTCAGCAAGTCTTTCTGCTAAAACAGTGAAATGTTTGTTGAATACCTCGGCCATTGCAGTTTCATCGCGTATTTGGATGGACCCGTTCTCTTCTAAATAAGACACACCCCCAGAGTTTTTCTGGCCAGAGAGATCCTTGAGCGCAGACCAGATCCTTTTAGAATCTCCACGGTTTTCTCTGAAAGATTTTCTCTAGAAGAACTTCTTCTTGGCAGTTCTAATAGCCTCCGTAACTTTGTTTTTCGCGCGCTTCAAGGCTGACCAATTATCCTGGGAGTTGGAGAGTTAGCTTCAAAATTCTGGGTGATAACCATTTAGGCTTAGTATCGTCCCTGACACGCTTTTGTTTCAGCGGCACGTTTGCGTTAATTGCTTCATTGAAGAGACAATACCAACCACTTACAATGTCATCAAAGAGAAAAGCAGTGTCCCACGGGGTCTCCTCAAGTGCCTTTTGGGGGAGGGGGGATACACCCAGACAAAAGTGAACGTCTCCAGTAGAAACAAGACAAATGTTGATAAGGAAACGAAATAGATCCAAGGACCAAACGAAAACCACACATTGCAGGTAATGCGCCTTTATTGCAAATCAAATTTCCTACAAAAATACTGCTATGTAGTATTCTTACTAAAGTTTTTTACAAATGTTTTCATATTGATTAGATGTTGTTTCTAAGTTCCCAGTTTGTTTAGTCTTAGGCTCAAAAGTTTCTTACAAGCTACTCTGCTTCTCTCAAGTTCGATCAAATTGGCGTGAGGTAATTCAGCCAATGAGAAGACTCAAACAGGCCTAGTAACTCGGCCAGTGAGAAGACTCACACTGACCAAAAACTCAGCCATTGAGAAGACTTGTACTGACCTATTAACTAAGTCAATGGGAAGACTTGTACTGGCCCAGTAACTAAGTCAGATGTTACGACAATTTATGATTTTGTAATTGAAGGCAAAATGCATCCCACAATAGTGAACTTTGCGGTATCTCAGCTTAGGCGAAGCTATTGACGTAACAAGTGAAAACCCTTCTAGAATATGACTAGATTTACCGGAGACTCTTCTTAAAAACTTGTTATAAAAACCAGTTATGTTATGAAGTTAAACTGGATTAAAAAAAGGAATCAGATATATGCGGTACAAAAATCCTAATCGTGGCCTAAAATGTCCTTTTCTATCATTACTTGTAATGTAATATCTCAAAAATTGACAACCGCTGTCTCGTGAAGTTTCTGAACAATTTGCTTGTTTGGTTTAAAAAAAATATTGTAAAAGTCCAACTAAGAACTTATGATAAAATACTTAAAAACTAAATTAATAACTACAGGCTCAGTTGCTTTCCCTTTCTATCGGTGATACAACTCTGTGCTACTACTACACCAACACTGCAACAGATAACAGCAGCTTCGAGCGCATATCAATAACAGAATAACAGTCAGATCTCGGGGATACTAGGTCCCGTGTTGGTTGAATTAAGAACTACTAAAGCAGGTAGTTGCACAACGTATAAGCAAATTATCATAGGATATTTCAAATGAACTTTCCGTGAAGGATATCTTAGACTTGCTATTACTGCTCAGAATATTCGTGAGCTGTTTGCGTTTTTCCAAGACCTGCGTTTTAGA
The DNA here is from genome assembly GCA_025448195.2 of Parazoanthus atlanticus. Lineage (NCBI taxonomy): Eukaryota > Metazoa > Cnidaria > Anthozoa > Zoantharia > Parazoanthidae > Parazoanthus > Parazoanthus atlanticus. Next base: position 2,103 of record JAOEHT020220304.1, on the reverse strand, counting down.
GATTTTTAACGAAAATTTGAGTAAAACTTTGCAACTCTCAAGACGAATACTGGATTTTCACAAGTTGGCACAAAACGTGCTTGTTCTCGGAAAGTCTGCGCCAATCAACTCTCACTCTCTGTTTACTCCTAAATATATTGTTAGTTTGTTGTTAATGTATTGTTACTGTACTACTAGTTTATCGTTAGTCTAACGTGCTGTGCGCTTCAGCCAAAGGTGACGGTTAGAAGATTAGCCGATTGTGTTGGTGAAAGCTTGAGGTGCAGTTAGTAGATTAGCGAATTAGCAACTATTGTTATACGAATTTTAGTTTGATCCATTGCGTCTCGTGAACGGTGACTACGTGATTAAAGGGAATCCCAAGGGAGGGAGGTCTGGGCGTTTCGATCTTCCATATATGTTAGGATTTGTTTGTAAGGTAGTCCACAAAACAATGCTTCTTCAACAGATATAAAAAAATCGCGAACCTGACCCATGCTACTATCTGTATTAAAAACTGATTGTTTTAGCGATAAAAAATGTTGACCTCAAAATTAAGACCCTCTCGGTTTCTGTCAAAACGGATAGCTCATTGTCTTCACCCCCTAGTTGAGTCGGGGTTGCGAGACTCCTTAAAGTGCTAAAAGAATAACTGTCAAAGCCGTCGTAGTTTTTAATCTGTTTCTTTTTCAAACAGAAGTCAGCCTTGCTAACCAAACAAGCAATCGGTTATTGTCCTACAAAATAATATTTAATGCGCAAAAAATACCTTTAAGAAGCACTAATCACATGACTTAAACTAGGTTGTGAGTTATGATTGCGTCACGTGTCACAAACAGATCACGTGTTACACCAAGCGGTTGTTTTCCTCCCCGGTGACCTTGGTAAAGACGATCTTTGGGGATGGAGCGGCCCCACGCCGACGGAACACAACAACTAGGGCCACAATCAGGACGAGCACGAGAGCCCCCAGGGACGCGGCGATGATCCCTATAGTACCAACAGAGGTTCCAGCAGCACTGCCAGCTGTAAAGCAATACAAGTTGAGAAAGTCATGAGAACGGTCGGATCAGAGAACATTACGATAATAATAATAATAATATAATAATAATAATAATAATAATAATAACAACAACAATAATAACTACAATAAAAAGAGGCTATATAAATAGCCTAACTCGGACCAGTAATTATTTTAAAACAAACTGAAACAGCGTATACTTCGATTTCACTTGTTCACTACAATTCGTAAAATAGAACGGATACTGGTTTTAAAAGAAAATGGCCGACAATTATTTTGTAGATTGTTTATATCATATTTATATGGCATGCTATAGCTTTTCTGGTTTCTGTCGACATGATATCATTCGATTTTGAAATGAAAAAAAAAAAGAAAAAAGAGTTTATTTACTTCAGGAAGGAAAATAAAGAAAAGGAAAAAAAAGTTCGAAATTCGTCCACCAGGAATCGAACCCGGGCCTGCAGATTCATAAGTTCGATGCCCTAACCACTGTGCTACCGAGACGCCTTTAGTAACGCGGGCTCAAAATGACCTCGCAAACGCATGCGCTGAACAATCGCGACACAGAAATAATAATAAAAAATAATAAAAACGGAGCTAAAACCTAAACTCGGCGCCTTCCGGTCCGAGTAATAATACTAATAATACAGTTCTTAAAAACAAATTATACTAAAAGTCTCAGTGCTTTTTACCATAAAAACCTGTTAAAAATATAATTTCGTGAAGGTGTTTAAATTATTTCATGTTAGATTAAAAGCTAATTTAAAAAGATTTATCCTAAGTTTAGCCTTAAAAACATCTACAGAAGGAGGGAGTTTAATAGAGTTCGGTAGGGCATTCCACAATCTCGGAGCGGCAGAAGAGAAAGAGTTATCGCTATAGGTTTTTGTTTGTGATTTAGGGACAAACTTGAGCGTAGAGTGCGGGCAGGAGTGTAATGGTGAAGGAATTCTGCAATGTAGTAAAAGCAAGACCATTGTGAGCCTTGCATGTTACCAGAAGTACTTTGAAGAATACCCGTTGTTTTTTAACCCTTTCACTCCCAGCATCTTTATCAACATCTATCTTCTCCTTACAGTATCAATATAAAATCAGTCGATTGG
>JAOEHT020220208.1:0-10985 GCA_025448195.2 Parazoanthus atlanticus | reverse complement strand
TAAGGATTTAAAAAGCTTTTTGTTGGAAGAGAATCTAAAACGTGAGTCAGTATGGTGCATGTGGAAAGGGGGGGGGGTGGGGGGTCCGGAACCCCTGGAACCCCCCCTAGGTACGCCTCTGTTTATATAGTTTTGATTTTGCAATGCAGTAGCTTCACGTAATGCTTCGTTTATACAGGCTGCGTTTGAGAAAAAAGGACAGATTCATTTGATTCGGTGATCTAAGAGTTAAATGTTTTGGCTACAATTCTGAGAGCATGAAGTAGCTTGGCAACTATCCATAAAGTATATTGTCGATGCGACAGCTGTGCAATAACAAAGGCCCAAATTAGAGCATATTGTTCTCCCTTTTCTTTGCAAACTCTCTGTGTTCTACTGAAACTATTCGGCACTTTTGAAGTTTCATAAAGAAACCGATGGGACACTACCCTGGAACCAGAGGTAACTTCGCGATTTTAAATCAAGGACGTCGGCCAAAGGCCGATAAATACTGATCTACAGTTTCTACACGCCTTGTGGTTTGATCTTTATGACAGAATTTTCATACAAAAGTTATAGTGGTAAATTTCCTAAAAGCTACTGTTAAAGCAATGGCTAATGCAAGTCGATGAGTCAACGGAAGTGTTGACTTTAAAACGTTAAATGTTTGTCAAAGTCGATCCGTGTAGAAGTCTTAGTTTATCGTTCGGCCATGGCCAGCCCTGGGCCTGCAACGCAACTTTCTCGCAAGTTTGGGTGGGCGCAAACTTGCGTTGGCTTGCATCAACTTGCTTCACAAACATCTCTCTGACTTTTTCTTTATAGTTTAAGTAAAATACTTCAGATTTTTGTATTAAAACTGCTTTACAGAACTGAGATTCGGTTTCCTGGTGAAAATTGAACTTTGAAAGGAGGATGGGGTTATACAATTAAAAAATCGCAATTCTACGAAAATTATTTTTGTTAGTTATACGTCCTCTCATGGGCCACCGTATGTAGGCCTGGTGTCAAAATGGTCTAGCTAGATAGAAACTAGAAACAAATCCACTGAATAATTGTAGGATTCTACCGGCGGCATACGAGAGTCATACAAGACACCATAACCGGGCTACACTAAAACAAAACCGCCCGTGAGACTTTGCCGACTAACCACCACCGAACCGCGGGGATTGATAAAACGAAACTACCGCCTTGCCTTAACGCTATAAATAATATGGCCGAGATAACATTGACTCTGAAGATGACTTCCACACAGGTTGTCGAAATGTCAGTCAAAACCAACAGCAGTTCTTCTCGGGACTACACCATCCCGGGCGATCAACTAACTACAAACAGTTAGCTCTAGCTCGCCTCACCCCTGTTTGCCGTATTGAAATTTCTGTGTGCTCATATGAGAAGGGCGAGCTGGACAGACCTCGGCAAAATCTGCCGGGATCCCGGAAGGCGAAATTAACATTTTCCCATAACGTGAGCGGTTGGGCCCTCTTTCCGGGATGAAAATTTCATAGCTTTTTTATGGAAGGGGGGCCGGCTAGTCCTACTAGCTACGGCCTGCGATGAAGACTTTGGGTCACAATAACAGATTGTTTGGGCTCGGCCGAATTTTAAATTAAACTATGAGGCTGTTATTAGTAGGTATATTTCCAAACTAACAGGGTAAGCATAGCCGGTCTACGCTGGTCCTATACCGTAAAATCCCACAATAAAGCTCCCTCGCTTATAAGCCATCCCATATACAAGCCCTGCCCAATATGCATACTAACAAAAATAATATTCCGTCTATAAGCCCCCCCCCACCCAATATACAGGCCCATCTGATGTGTTTCAGTTATAACCCCTTTTCTATTTAATTTTACTTGAAAAAATACAATTTCAAATCGAAAAAAAATACAACTGAATTTCAAATCGAAAGTTAGAAAGTTATAAGGCAAGTAGAGCTGGGATAAATAATTTTAATTATAGTTTTTGTCATGATATATGTTAGTTTTAATTATTTCCCAGACAGTACCTGATCGTTTCAAAACATTTTACTTATACCGCTTATAAGCCCCCCCGTTTATCAGTCCACCCCAAACCCCTGACGATCTTATATAAACCCAGTATACGGATTTGCGAGCTGGTTCAGCATAGGCGGGATGAAGTTTTCCCATGTGCCAAGCGGGACAACGCGCCTCCATGTCGGAGAAGGCGAGAATTTGTTGGTACCGAAGTTATTGTAGGAAACACATGGATGGCGACAAGTGTTTGGGCATTTCAGTGATTGCGAAAAATGTTTATTGAAAGTATATTGATTTAAGCTGAGCCTAAATTCGAACAAAATAGATTGACTAAATTATCCCTTAGTTTACAAAAAGTGTAGCGATATGAGAATTTTCCGACGGACTGCCCCTGGGTTTCCGAAATTAACATTTCCCCCTGTGTGTGTGTGTGTGTGTGTGTGTGTATGTGTGTGTTTGTGTGTGTGTGTGTGTGTGTGTGTGTGTGTGTGTTTTGTCCTCGTTTCTAATACTCCGTCCCTTTGTGATGCTGTGGTCATTTAACAAATAATTTTAAATTAACTTTCGTGACATCCAGATGACACTGTTGTGTCAAATGAGTCAAATATCTCCCAAACTAAATTCGGAATGGTAAAACGAAACACAAAAGCGCGAGCGAGCTATTGAAGTTTACATCAACACATTGTGAACTTGTTTAATACCGTCAAATACTGGTACAGTGGTAGGTAGGTAGTAAATAACTTTTTTGGCACGATCTTTAAATATCGATATTGCCTAAAGTTCAAGTAGTTTTACAATACGTAAATAGCAATATTTGCAAACAAGAAACATTAACAAATAGTAAAATACAAAATTTTCGGTCACTAATTGTAGTAATGTAAAATAGTATTATAACAAGGCAGAAGAGAAATTACAATATTGGATCGTCTACTTATTACTTCTGCGCTAACTTAGGTTTCTCATCACGGTATTTGAAACATTTAGAGACAAAAGTACCTAAAAGGAAGAACACCGCCATACAACCACCCCGTTGTCACGACCCTTTTTCAGTCTGAAAACCCCGTTAATACGACCACCCCGTCATTGCGACCAACGACCACTTTTTAGACTCCCCAGTTGTTATTTTAATAATGAAATAACCCCGTTAATACGACCAGTCAAAATACTTGTCAGATTGCTGACTAAAAAGCAGACACAATTTGACACGCAAAATGTAACACATTTTAATGAATACCGGCAAAGTCGTTCGTGAGAAATGTGGTTCAGTTGAAATGCCGTTTTCAAATACATGTAGGCGGTGAAAAGACATTTCATAATTCTCAAAATTGCTTTGTTGTTTTCATCTGCCTTCCGATATGGTCTTTTTCTTCAAATCTCTTTGATGTTCGTTTCGCACAGACCGGTTGTTCGGGATGTCTATTAAGTAAGTCAATATTTCTGCGCTGTCCGGCAGAAATGATAGTTGTCATAACATTGTTTGAACGGGACTGGCACCGTAGTTTGATCCTTCGCGTTAAAACGACCACATTTTCATGGCCCCACTGTATTTGAAGAGTTAAAACAAACGTAAAAAGCACTCCTTTCTTTTATAAACGTCGCACAAAAGATAACTCGGGGAGCTCAGCTCGGGTTTAACCCTTTCAGCACCAAACACGACATATGATGTGTTGCTAAATTCTCTTTAACTGTATACATACTTTCCTTTTAAACTGCTTGGGAGAATTTTGCTTTTCATATTAGATAGTTTGCTGTTATGATCAGGTCCTTTGTTCTCACAACCAAACAACTTGTTTTGTATTGATATTGTAAGGAAAAGATACGTGTTGATAAACTGAGCTGGGGCTGAAAGGGTTAATGCGTCGTTCTTTTTTGTTTGTTCCTACAATACAATACAACACAAAACCTTTGTTTATGGGGTGTCTGTCAATTCAATTTACATATTTCATATCAGTTTGCTCTGACGAGGCCGCCAGCGTTCGAAACGTCAGCTTTACATCCAATGTTATGGCGAAAAACATACCACATCAACCCTTGATCAAACAACATATTTAGCTTTAATACTTGCTAACACAGAGAAACCAGTTACTATTAGTGTTCATATCCAAACATATTTGGGCTTGATTCTAGGCCACGCTCTTTAGCGCAATTAGTTCCCTTAAACAAAGGATGCTCATTAATCAAGCTTTGTTAACAAAGCAAATGGCGGGGTTTTAGTGGCGAACGTATCTCGTTTCGTATTCATATTCATTCATCTTCTCAAACTGTCAGCTTCAGTTCAGAGTTACGCGTCCAAGTTGTTGGGTCAGCAAGGGTTTTTGTTCGTAGGAAGAGCAACAAAGTTTTGTTCACATGAAATAGACATCTTATTCTAAGGTGAGTTTTGAAAGTTCGTGTAGAAAAGCACAAAACGCGGTATCAGATGAAACCACAGTTTTTCCCTCCACACTTCTGCGCTTTCAAACAGCATAAAAATAACCCACTCTTTCATTCTTAGAAGTTCCGATAGACATTGACCATGGAGGGAAAAAGCTGTAGTTAGCTGGATTCCATTCTGACACAAAGTTCTGTGCTCTTCTACAAGAAGTAAAAGCCAAAGTTTTAAACCTTGTCAGTGTAATTGCAAATAAACGTTTCTTTCGCTTGCTTTCACATTTTGTTTCGGCGTTCCTGGCTCGTACAGTCCTAAAAGAAAGACACTGCTTGACCGATTCCTCGTTGGACTGTCTAAATTGAAAGACTTATTCAACTTTTTTTAGGTGATGAATACCTTTAACAGTTCGCGAGTCTTCGAGTTTCAATATTCTGAACATCGAGTTTCTTCACTAATTTACAAGGCGGCAAGCTCGGTAAGTTCCCGAAGTAAGTTGTGGAAAGTGGGAGGAAAATGATCGAGACTCGTCAAGTCATACCTTGTTGGAGGACGTACTTTGCCAGTTAAAGGTGGTGGCCTTCACCATTAAATGAAGCCAGACTTGTATCCTATGAATCAAGAAAAGGTTTTGTTCAGATGTCACTGATACTCAAAACGCCGAATTTTTCTTGCACATTTAAAAAATATTTCCGCGCCTCTGCCCGCCACGCTGGTTAGCAGCCAGTCTCTTGCTCGGCCTCGTTGATATGCCGGACACTTTTCAATACTTCAGGGTTTCGTGAAACGGGAGTAAGTTTCATGACAGCGAGTTATATAAATGAATGTGACATGAAATTAAGCAATGAAAGCTTCGATAATGAGAAGAGTTCGCTGTGCCAGATATTGTTTCGTCTTTTCTTGTCACGTCTTGCTTTATTTTTGTATGTAACTAATAATATAGAGAATTCTAATAAAAGGCTTTCCTAAATAAAAATGTTTTAGTATCATTCTTACTGTAAAATGTTCATTTGTCTTAAATCCAGAATTGTCTTCTCTTTTATAATCGAGGCTTGTTACTATTTTCAGGAAAGTTTCGGGAAGTAAGCAAGTTGGGAAGAAAAGCCAAATTTCAAGAACCACGCCGCTGTCTGAAGATGCTACGGCTGGGCCGATAGTTGCAAATTGCAAGTGAGTAGAGATATTATATTTTAAATTTAATGTTGTGGAATTAAATTTAATGACCACAGGTAAATATTCTAAAAAGGCAACTGTTTTTTTGCCTTGTTTAATATCGCAAGTAACAAGTAGAAAATTCCAGTCGCTCGTTCTTGGTCCAACTTTGTTCTGTTCCAGGCTGCGATTTGTTTTGCTTTTTTTTGCTCTTCGAATTTCCCGGTTACCGCCATTTTGAATTGTGAAGTGTTTCTAATAGGTAAAAGAAAATATGTCTAACGCCGAAATATTACAGCGGTGATATGTTGGAATCAAGCTCGGATGAAGTAGATCGGGTGCAGAAGATTATTATCTACAAATTGGTGCCAAATTGGTGTGAGAAATACGCGACTTCCATATTGATGAGAGAGACCGGTTGGCGGTAGTCTCGAAAACGAAGACCTAAGACCCATACGAAAACCAAGACACATAGTGACATACGAAACAAAAATTAAACTAGAAATTAAAAATTAAACTTGCGTTTTAGAATTAAAAAAACATTGTTCATACCCCTGCTGATGAATGTTGTTGTGTTTTAGAAGCTTCATTTCCCCCGAAATTGCTTCTTCCCATGCAAAATCGAACAGAAAACATCGTCCGCCATCTTTGTTTTATCTGCTGCAATTCTGCGTCGTCATGTAAGCCCAATTATACTCAAGGCTCAATCTCGCCCCCAGGGTTTCCTCACTCGCCCATCAAAGATGGCAGATGATGTTTTCCGTTCGATGAAATTAAAAATTTTAAAAACTAGAAATTAAATATTAATCGACAATAACAAAACATTGCTTCCTTATACGGGTGTCTATAAAACTAAAACCTATAAAACTAAAACCTTTAAAGATAAAACCAATAAAACTAAAACCTACAAGACTAAAACCTATAAAACTAAAACCAAATTATTTTTCCAAACGGACCAATGCAGATTGTGCATGCAGTCTAGCCCACTTCCTTTGATACCCTGCCGCCATCTTGGATTTAGTTAGGGCATACCTCTGACCGTTTCAAAGCGGGCTCAATGACACACTCTCACCGGGCGCTGATCGTAATGACTGTGAAATGAAATGTTGAATTTTCTTTTTTTGGCACATGCTTCCCCTTGCAACAAAACTTTTTTGGACACTTCTACTTTATAATCACGACTTTTTCAAAAGGAGAGATTGTAAATAGGACGGTGTTGTTGCAATATCATATTACCTCAGGAGCAGAAACAGTTGAACTGGATGTACAACCCAATGGCAACAGGAAAACCAGTAGGAATGTTCCCTTCCACCCAACAGCAAAAAAGCACTATGGAGGCGATCAAGAATGAACTAAAACAAAAACCTCCAAGTCAAGCCTTCAAAACTGTATCAGGAATGGTAGGAGGACCAGCTAAAGCAAATACAGTAGGAGAACTACCGCAATCCCGGAAGCAAATGTTTGATCTGCAGTTCAAGTCTAAATTAGAAAACGATCCAGTTGATGATTTTCTTGTCTATGCAAGACACAAAGAACAGAAAGTAGTCCTGAATACATGCCCCTTGACTTATGGGTCCTTGGAACAGACATTATGTGCCATGATCTAGTGAGATTTTCTTGCTCTGAAAGTGAAAGCCATCCGATCAGCATAGATCCCACTTTTAACATGGGCCAGTACGAGGTTACTCCAGTTGTTTACAAACAGCTGTTCCTAAGGACAAAGCGATATGGCACTAGTCCTGTCTTCATTGGTCCAACAATGATTCACCACAAAAAAGATTTCGACACTTACAATGTTCTGGTGTCCACCTGCGTAAGCAACTGTAAAGGACTAACCAATGTAAAGGGATTCGTCACAGATGGAGAGGAAGAACTGGTTCATGCCTGGAAAACCGAGCTTCCCAAGGCTACACATCTGCGGTGTGTCCGTCATTCGAAGGCAACTGCAAACAGAAGTTACGCGAAGTAGGAATACGTGATGCAAAATCCCAAAATGTTTTCTTGATCCCGTTTTTGGAGTTCCAGGAAAAACCGATGCCATTGTGGACCTGGAAAGCAAAACCGAAGTTAAGACACAGATTCGTGTGTTGAAAGAATCCATGGACAAGAACGAAACTGATACACTACAGAAGAAACCTGCCTACCAACCACGTTTTTCCAAGTATCTCGAAGAACGGCAAAAAATGACTGGCAAAACAATGTCCTTAAAAGCAAGGAGAAAGGCGGGAATGTCTATTGGCACAAATGGCAAACCCAAAAGACCCTATACAAATGCATCAGAAGCCATCAACAATGTCATGCTACAAACGAAGGAGAGCTACCTTCGGAATAGAAGGAAACCAGAAACTGCGAATCTCTCAAAGTTAGAGTTTACCAAACACGTTTTTGAAGATACATGACAAGCAACAGGAAGAAATGGCATTGGCAGTGACAGGCCTTAGCGACAAATATGAATTGTCCAGTATTGCGGCACATCTTTCTGTTCCCGTGGACGTCTGGTTCGAGTGGTCCGAGGAACAACGGAAACAGTACATTGCAAAGTTTAACTCAATGTCAATCGATGATGCAAAAGCGAAGAAGACCATTACAATAGCAGTCGCTGACATGACTCAAACCACAGAATTCAAAGATCTCTCTGTGGAGCTGTGCAGTGTTTTAATTCAAAATCGAGGCTATAAAGAGATTGCTTGTGCGGTGCAAGAAGGGGCACCGATGCTTCTCAACTCGCCATCCGCAATCCAAAGGCATCCTGAACTCTCCATCAGAAGAAGTCTGTCAAGTTCGAAGTGGCGTCGCCATCGGCAAAGCACGGGAGAGTTGTGTATACTGTAAACACTCGCCACGTATCCTGCAATTGCCCCAGCTTCAAAGCCGACAGCGTGTGCAAACACTCTGTCGCTGTGGCAGAGAAGAATGGGATTCTCAAAGAACACATTGGACTGATTTGCAGGGGAAAAGGAGCACGAAAGGAAGCCTCACGCACGCCACTTGCTGAAGCTTATGTTAATAAAGCTGTTGCCGGTAAGAAGGGTTCAAGCAACAAGTACCGATATCGCCCCTCTCTTCCTGCCAATGAAGCAACGGGACCGACTAGCAACAGCAAAGACACGTCCAAACGTCACTTATATACTGAGATACATCACAACGACAACCCGTTTGTTGTTCTCCGCATTTTGCCTACTGAAGCAAAAACCTGCAAGGGCTGCTGCAATGACTTTTGCCATAGGCAGCGGATAGTGCCCAACGATTTGGTGTTTGAGCACAAGGAAAGGTACTATTCTCCTCTAAATGGAGATTGGAAAATGAAGCAGCCATCAAACAAAGAAGCAAGCCGCTACTACCATGCAGACACCGCATGCATCACGAAGCGATTTCATTATTTCACCAACGACTACATAGAAATCCCAAGCAACGTCAGAGCCTCGCTCCTGGAATCACATGAAGTTTATTTAAAGAATATGTTTTCGTTAACTATCTAGCTTGCTTTTACGAAAAAATCGCGACTTTGTTATGAGCGTCTGTAATGCTTGGTTTGATTCTTCTTGGCTATATTTTTCCCGGCTATACCCTGGGAAATTTACCTCTTTTCATCACGGAACATCCTATTCAAAGAAGAAAAAATTCCACGCTGCATCTGACGTTCCATAAAAGGCGAAGGAATATATTACGTTTTTAAGTAGATGTGGAACCGTATGGCTCATGCCACTGAGGTCACGAAACATCTCTTGTTCTTGCCCGCCTTTCTTTAACTTTTAACTTTCTTGCAGTTTATACACCTGAAAGAAATGTTTCTTCAATTAATCGCTTTCAAAGTGACCTTTCTCAGCAAAGAAGTCTGCTAACCGGCGGCTTATGTCGGCCTGTGTCGTTTGACGCCAAATTTCGTCCCACAAATCCGTGCGCGACCAGATAATTCCATTATCCCTATTAATGACCCCCGGGGGTAACGTTAGAAATTGAACCATAAACTAAACATGGTAGCCACAGTGTAGCCGCTATTGATGAATAATACCTTTAAGATTGTCAGAACATAATTTAAGTCACCACAGCAAAACGAAGCAGAAACTAAAACCCAGAACAGAATTAGCCAAAGAAATAATTATCAACAGAATTTAGCCCATCAATCAACACATCACCTAAATTCTATTGTTCTTCAAATTCTGTTCTGCCTCGTTCTCATGTTGTCTCGACTGAAACTGAGCGGAAACTGAGTTTGAACGAGTTTACAATTTATTTTCCTGCGATAATAAATTTATTCCATCTTCAAAATGGATGGCGAGTCAGAGCGTGGAAGGGACGACATTTTGTCCCAATGTATTTCTCATCTAGAAGAGGTAAATAGTTTGCTTGCCAGTGGCAGTGGCAGCAACCAAACACTTACATCGGCTGCCTCACGCTTGTCAAGCGATTTTCAGTCCATGCAGCAACAAGAGCAAGGCCCAGCTGCAGGGCAGGAGACGATGCGGCTGGTACAAAACGCAGGTTGCAGGTTGCAGGTTGCGGGTTGCTGGTCAGGGTTGTTTGAAGGTTGGATTTCGATTTTGAAACACCAAGGTGACGTCACATTCTACCGTAAATTTAACTGATGTTCTTTGCACGGTATCCCCGTGGAGTAAGACAATTTGCCCTTGGGTCACCCCAAGCAGTCCGAAATATTTCCGGAATTAGTGCCGAGGCTCGGCGACGCTTGATCGATTGGCTTAGCAGAGCCGTTGCGCGTTCGCGGGTCGCTGGAATCATTCTGATCTGGAAAGGTTGGTATGAAATCCACTCTTTTTACGCTTTCGTACGAGCCATCCATCTTATATTCCTACAATGATAACCTTAGATGAGATTGGTATCTTGTTATATTTGCTTATTCAAACGTATAGTCAAGTTCGGGGCTTTTGTCTTTGTCGTTCATAAGGCGATCATGCATTATGCATGACCGCTGCATGCCGACCAGTGGCATTGTTCACAGTTCGCACATTCATTTCTTGAATAGCCTTTTTTTGCTATTTTAAGGGGCACTGTTCAGTTGTTTTGTTTTGGTATTGTTTGGGCCGCGAATTGCGATCGTATTCCCAGGCGTACTGTATTTAACCGCCTCCCAACTATTGAAAATTAAATGTATCTTGGGGGATGGAGGCGCATTCTTCACATGATCCTTGATCTGCACTCAAGAAATATTTACCTTCCAGAAATGAGAGATGTGAAAGACGGGGCCGGGGAGAGTCGGTGGGTTGTGCAAATTAAATTTTTAAAAAAACTCACAAGAAATAACTTGAAAACAACGAACGAGTGAATTGGCGTTGTCGTTGATACATATAGCATACACGTACTGTGTTGACTGTTGTGTGTAGAAAAAGATAAATATTCGCGCGACTCAGAGAAAGAATTATTGTAAACCTTGGCATTAAAATCAGCCCCAGGGCTTATATTCGTTAAAAGGGCCTTTTTTGTAGAGACTTTGTATGTGATTTTAGGTGTGGGTCTTATTTTCAGGGTGT
>JAOEHT020220207.1:0-19122 GCA_025448195.2 Parazoanthus atlanticus | reverse complement strand
TAAAAAGTGTAGCATTTTAAAAATATAAATTTATTTTGAAATATGGATATAAGCTTTTCGACTGGACATGTCTAGACGCTCACAGTGATTTTAGACGGACCACCCAGGATGTGTTTATTTCCAGACAGGACGGCGACGCCGAAAGCTAAAAATTGGCGCGTGTTTGAAGCAGAGATCGAGATCTTGTCTCTACAAACCGACCAAAATAATTCTCGCATCTCTCTATTTACATGAAAAACTTTAAAACAGATATTTCACGGAAGAATAGAGCAACCTAATATATTTATTTCCTGCAAAACATAAATTCAATTGAATGTATGTCTTTTAAGTTTCAGTTCCGTTATTTGAATTGTCATGAGTTACTTCATCGACACTTCACCGACACTCTGCCGACACCCCACCGACACTTCACCGACTGTCGGCCGACTGTTTCACCAACAAAACTGTCGGCCGACTGTTGGCCGACAGATGCCCATCAGTCGGCCGACAGACGGCCGACAGACGGTCGACAGACGGCCGACAGACGGTCGACAGACGGTCGACAGTCGGCCGACAAATGGCTGACAGACAGTCGACAGACGGCCGACAGACGGCTGACAGTTGGCCAACAGACGGCCGACAGACAGTCGACAGACGGCCGACAGTCGGCCGACAGTTGGTCATCTGTCGGCCGACAGGGTATCTGGAGTACGTTACGGTGCGGATTCTTGACCTTTACCAGATTCTGTGCACAGCTAACAAAGTTTGTTTCCAGCAGACTATGAACAAACAGCTACAGTTTGTAAGTCCTTTGTAACTGGACAAACGAACAGTTTGACTAACAACCACTACCTAAAGTGTTGTTGTATATTATCTTCTCTGGCTTTGGCAGATAAAACAAAATGTAAACATTTAGTGAACAAGTTTTTCAAGTTTAAACAAAAATCGCTCTATCCAGTTTAAATGACACACAAAAAAAATTAGAGGGAAAGACAGAGAGAAAAGACAGGTTGTGTGTAATGAACAATTATTTATCAAAGATCAGTGGATGGAAGCGCTGTCTGATGTGATTGTTTCAGACCTTCATTTATTTTGTCTCTCTTTCCCTCATTTTGTCATCATGCTTTCACTGAGAAGGCCTGATAGGAAGTTAAAGACCAGGAACTGTGGCAACAATCTCCAAAAAAATTAATGATATTCACAAGGAGTAAATTATATTTAATTGGTTTCTTTCAAACTGTCGGTAAAAGGTCTTTTTACAGGGTTAAAAATTGAGAAAAGTAGTCTTACACTTGATTAAAAATAGAGTCCAAGTCAAACACCACAGGCCTTTGCAAAATGATTAAATAAATTGCCTACCCACCCACCTGTTTAGGAATCTCCCTATTAAAGCTGTTGGCTCACACTACAAAGAATAAGAAAAATAGGCTGCTTTGATCAATGCAGGCTATCGCTCTCTTGTCGACTCCCCTTGGAGCATATGTGAGAGTTTCATGCCTACAACACCAGCAATAAGGATGTTCTTAGGATGCCATGCGCACAAACATCCAAGTATCAAGGATCATTTCAAATTAATGAAGTGTGCACTTGGAGTACTGTACTTTGCCTTCCCACATTAGGAAAGAAGGATCCTTCAATATTTTAAGAGTGTTAAGGCTGTATTTGATATTATTTTGTATTTTGCTTTCTTTGTTTTCTGTATCTATAATATATTCAGATGTATTGTAAGTTATATTTTGTGTATGCAGGACTCTATGTAAGGCTAGCCAACTGGAATGCCATTGCTAAATTAGAAATTCCTGTTCAGATATTTGATTAAACAAATAAATAAATAATTTTTCTTTTGCTTCAGCACATGAAGAACTATGACACACTTACAGCTCGTGTAGCATCTTGGCTCAAGCCTTCAGGTCTGCTGTTTATTCAGATCCTGTGCCATCGAGAGTTCGCGTATGAATTTAAGACCAAGTCGGCTTCAGACACGGAATGGATGGCAAGGAACTTTTTCTCTGGTGGAACAATGCTATCAGATGATCTACTGTTCTATTTCCAGAAAGACCTTTTCATAGTTGATCACTGGCGGCTGAGTGGGACTCACTATGCAAAGACCCTAGAGGCGTGGCTGGACAAGATGGATGTCAACCGGTCCAGAGTAAAGCACATCTTTACACGTACATATGGGGTTAATGATATGTCCAAGCAAGTCTTCAACTGGCGTCTGTTCTTCATTTACTGTGCTGAAGTGTTTGGTTTTAGAGGCGGTAACGAATGGATTGTGTCTCACTACCTGTTCAGGAGGCGTCCAGCAAGCTCTCTTTAAAGAAACAATAAGGGCCTCCACAGACGAGGGATTTAGTTAGCGATAACTATTTCCCTCGTCTGTGGAGGCCCTATGGCCTCGTTACACCAACACCTTTAGTTTTCTGAAGTTGCTTTGCAGGCAGGCTGCGATGGAAATTAACTGAAAGACAACAAAGTGAACTTGAAAACTCGTCCGGCTGCGCGCAATTCTTGTGACCTTTTACAAGCCATGTTCTGCAGCAACAAGAAACGCTGACAGAAACTTTTGATTTGTTAAAACAAGATGTAAACTTGTGTCTTCGTGATGGCTGAAACTGTGTGTCTTTTTATGTATTTCCCGGCGGAACAAAGAAAAATATTAACAACTTATACAGTGAGGCCAGGTAGCAACAGGTCTAGAGCCCTTCAAGATAGATAATAAGAAAAATTCACTACCAAGTCTACATCTGTAAATATCGTTTAGGAATAAGTAAATTGACAAAAAAGAAGTTAATAACGGTAATTGAACTGAGTAGAGTGCAATTTGGTCTGAAATCATACACGTGATTTCAAAATCGAACGATTGCGCAGCGCGAATTTGATTTGAAGTCACAAGTATGATTGCACGACACGAAGTTCAATAACCAATTGATTGGTATATCCATTTTGAAATCGCCTTTTTGCAAGCAAAAGGTAACGTTTTTTTAGTTAAACGTTTGAAATCACCTGGCTGTTTTAGCTTTTTATGCTTTGCTATTGGTTGTTCAAAACAGTGCGATTACAGACTTAAAACAGTACGATTAATTGTGTAATCACTGCTGTTGGGAACCAATCAGAATGCAGGAATCACCAGTGATTTCAAAATGGATATAATTAATTATTTAACTAATTAATTAGTTAATTGAGCTAAACTATACAGTTAAAGACAACAGTGGACAGATGGTTTGCGTGGTAGAGATACAAGGTATAAAGATGGTCAACACAAAAGAGAGTTCGTACAGTGTCCGATAAATAACAGTCAGCCTACGAGACTGCTGGCGAGAATGACAGTCCACCACAGCACCAAGGTTCACTTCCGTGTCTCAGTGAATATATGAAGAAGTGCGAGGCTGGATAAAAAATGATTTCGTTTTATTTAGTTTTCCCCGGCAGTGGGATCAAAATATCATGCCCAACCTCCGGGAGTTTGACATTTTGTAAAGATCCCGCCTCGGAGTTTACATTTTTGGCACATATGCGCATGTTACCTAGATTTTTAACCAGAGTAACTGTAGGAATCATCTGGTGATAGGAGCACCTTCAGCAGTTTAGATAAATAGTTTTACTTTTTCGTCAATCTGCTCCTCGGGAGACAAATTGACTAAAAACTGTATATAGAAAAGTTTATACGTTTTAGGAACAGAATGTGTACATTATCTTACAATTTGAAGTCTGGAGCCAGCCTGTAACGATCGAAACGAAACACACGGTTGGCTAATAATGACAATAAACAACAACCGCAACCCTACAAACAACAGCTGGTGTAATGTGACCACTCAAAACACAGCTCTAGAACGGTACAGGTATGACTGGTAGTCTGGAAAGAAATGGAAGAAACGCGTCTCTCTAATCGACGCCCCCTCTAAAAACGGGATAGATGTAATAAACTTAGGGTGTTGAGATTTAATTTGTGCCGCTAAAATTGGATTTAAGTTGTCATCAAGTCCTTCTGGGCAAACGGAAGCGGTTGAGTGTTGCGGGAGAGATTTCTGGCGCTTTTAACCCTTTCACTCCCAATAGTGCCAAATGATGTGTTTGTAAATTCTCATTACCTATCATACATTTTATATAAATAGGTTAGGAGAATTTTGCACTTCATCTTAAAGATTTAAAGTGGATGATCAGTTCCTTTATTCTCACAACCAATCAACTGATTTTATATTGATACTGTAAGGAGAAGATAGATGTTGATAAAGATGCTGGGAGTGAAAGGGTTAAATGGCCGTGCGGAACAGCCGCTAAATGCTTGGGTACGAGGCATATGTTTTAGTGTAACTCACACTACGTCCCCACTTGGGGATGAAGTTTGCATCCTGTGCGGAACATATATGAGTATTCATCGCACCTGTCTCTCTCCTCTACTCCCACCCCCTGATCTCTATCCTATACCCGAACTAGATTTCAAAGATGCGCTGAAAGCCGTGTTCATTCAAAAACTTTCTAAATGATAACTAACCTTGTATAAGATTAACTTCTGCAGCTGAAAATACATAAAACCGTAAAATATTTACTAGGAAATGAAACTACTCAGATCTTTATGTGTTATATTGATTGCTGACAGCAGACTTAACTTCGGTGACACCTCGGCAGGTAGTTTGGCTTCGTAGATTCGTCAAATTTTGTGCCCGTACTTCTATCAGTAACGATTTCAGTTTTAAAAAAATATAATCGATCTATATTATTTACATTGTTTCACCATTGAATTAGGTGTTATCATGAAAAATTTATAGCAAATGTACGTGCAACATGTTCAAAAAACAAGAACTGTGTTTGAAAAGTGAGACCTTTTGTTCACAATAAGTTGCGGCAGCTAATTATCATTCAATTGATTGCATAAGATGTGCGATAAGATTGTGGAAGAGAGGAATAAAAGCATGTAGTTAACAAACGTTTTAAAACACAAAGAACAGAACTATTTGACAAATGTAATGGGTGCACAAGTTCGGCTATACAATTGAAGAATGCATTGCGAATTCAAGCCATTGTTGTAGTCACTAATGTACGACTGTAGCATGCCCAATATGTGAACTGCGATTGGTGTAATTGTTGCATGGGCATGTGTGGAAACGCATAAAAAGATTCCTCATAATCAGTATGCACACAAGTTGAGATCTGAAATCCGTTACGTACAAAGCCGCGGAGAAGGGAAAGTTGGGTTCTTCAAGCAAGTACAGCGAACCAACGAAGACCCCTAAGCTCTCGGCTGGAATTACGAGCTCCTGTTATCAGCACGTAAGCCAGGTTAGTGCGGAGTCAGTATACGAATTTAGTTGATTTACGGAGGGTTGAGACATTTCGCGATGACTTTTGCTCAGTTAATTTTAAAATATGTTAGAACCTCATTCAGGCTGCAGACGTTTGGAGATTTGGTTTCAAACAGCGAATCAGTAAAACATCTCAATAAAAGTTTGCTATTAACTGTTTTATCTTTAATTGCAGATGGAAGCCGTTCAAGCGAAGGAAAGTAAAGGCGCCAGAGGAACTAATCATTCTGCCAACGAGTGGTGAATCCGCGTGTTTAGGAAATGTCGTATTTTTGTTTAAGTGTCGCATTATTATGTTTTAGCTCATCCGAGATCACTATCTTTGCAAGTTTGTTTTACAACAAGATTCCCGGAACAGTTTCGCTATATTCAAAATAGACAAATGATTCTCAAGATCTAATACATGTCCTTCATCTGTAGAATTTGGGGCGACAGCTTTTTGAAATGTTTGTCAAATGGATTCAAAGCTATGTAACTATTAAATTTGACTCGTTTGAAAACGGTGTGCTGGCTTCTAAACTGTTTATGTGTTGTCATTAATGAAACGAAAACAGAATATAGAGAAGTGGTTTAAACGAGAACCTATTTCGCGCGGTTTACGTTTTCATTTTTTCAAGCAAACATTTTGCATGACATTCACTAAAACTCTAAAAGATCTAAGCACATTTTCTCGTTTAAATGTCGAGATTATTTGAGGACTTTGCTAAAGAATTGAAATCTCGCATATGGATGGACGAAAGACGAGCAAAATAATCTTGATGACCATTATTAAAAAAATCCAAGCCTAAATTCTTTTGCCACGTATGCGGACCTAAAATGGGATGCGTTGGCGCACATCAAAATGATATGCGCTTGCGCACCCCAAAATGATATGCGCCTGCGCGTACCAAATGAGATGCGCCTGCGCACATTAAAATGAGGTGCGCCTGCGCACACCAAAATGAGATGCGCCTGCGCATACCAAAATGAGATGCGCCTGCGCATTTCATTTTGGTATGCGCCTGCGCGTTTCATTTTGGTATGCGTATGCGCATCTCACTTAGGTATGCGCAAGCGCATATCATTTTGGTATGCGCAAGCGCATATCGTTTTGGTATGCGCAGGCGCATATTATTTTGAGGTGCGCCTGCGCATCTCATTTCTAGGCTGCGCATACCAGTTTTATCATGATCATGGCCGGCTTGTCGAGATTGATAGAAGAAAATCGGTTTGGATGCCTTTGGAAAAAACATGAAATCATCAAGAATAATTTCTCAATCGGTGGCGTAATTATTATCTGAGCAAAGCTGTTGTGCAGCTGGACCAGGTACAACCATTAATAAGTTGTCGAAAGAAAGATGAGAAAACGTATAGAGAGAAATTCGATTGGGAATGAGATAAAATAGAGCAGATCCACCCTGAATACGACATCGTTGTGCTCGTTTCTTTTCTCCTGTCTGTACCGATCTCCTAACTTCCTCGACTTCTGCGAAAATTGCGAGTAATGTTGTAAATGTATCTCCTGAAAACAAAGAAGTATGCGTTGTTGGTGTTTTTAATATTGACCTGCTTGACTCTACAAAGAACAACTCAAATCACTTAATTCGCTCAATAGCAAACTTTGACTTTTACCTTATCGCAGATAACTCAACATCGCTTAATGATTGTGACTATCGTACTTATCCAGAACATGTAATGAGCAAATCATCTTCATAGTTCGATCTAAGAGATCACAACCTCGCTGTTTTCAAGCGAAAATAAGATGCAAATCTGAAATCCAACCACTTGCAATTGCGATCTGATAATCACCTCTAAAATGCAAAAGTTGACGTAAATACTTTTTTAATAATCTGTATAAAGAAATTGAATCGTGCCCTTAAAATTTACGACAACTATCCAGGTGAAATACTGTGCTCATGCACTGAGGAAGCGAAAGACGGACCATTTTGGCTAAATGATGATATCGAACATCGAGATCTTGTAATTTACTTGTAATTGTTGTTTCCGAGACCTAGAACAATGGCTACACTTGTAAATTACAAACTTGTTTAAACGTTTTATTGAATTAGGCCCAGGTTCCTGTCTCGAGGGACGTTTGCAAAGGCTAATTAAAACAAAAATTGTACGAAAGATTGAGAAAGCCAAATCATAAAGTTGTTATTATTATTTATTACAGTCGATCGAAACCAAAGAACATAGATGCAAGTCCCCATTGCTGTTGAAAGTTCAAGGGGATAGTAAGGCATCGTCCACACTATTGCGGTTCTGAAACGCTCTGTTTTTTTCTGATCGAAAATGCATCAATTGCTCCGCGTTCAGACAATAGCTTTCTCGCAGCATTTTTGACCATCCACACTATAAAATGCTCGAAAATGCTAAATGCACTTGGGTTCCTATTGATATCAGTAGTTTATTTATTATTTACACTCCCAGTATTAGTGGAAACTACAAATGGAAGTATAGGAACATAAAAACATTCTGTGGACTAAATATAGAGGTTGAATTAGTTACTTTATAGAACTAAATTCCGCTTGATGTAGCTTGCGCTAATGTCTAAACGGTCGTGTAACTTTCTTCTCCACAAGAATAAGTGATATGACTGAAGAACTTCACAGTAACATCGCACATGGGCGTATAAGTAATGCAAATACTGTCCCACTAGTTAATAATACAAGGAAAAGGGAAATAAGGTCGCCTTTGGATTGCACTTGGAGATTATTAGTCAACTCAGTACTGCCCGCTCTTCTGTCTATCAGCGGATATATAACTAACCCCACTGATAAACTGAACTGGGACGAGCCCTTAATTTTTGAATAATAATTTTTGAATAATAATTACAACAATAATAATATTACTACTATATACTACTACTAATACTAATACTACTACTATTACTACTACTACATGTGAGTTGTTATATTCATGACTGTCTAATAAAAAAATTTACATACATGTAACACAATGCACACTGATCAAATCCAACACAAGGCTGCAAATAAACATTGGACATCAGATAATTGTCATGTGAAGGTGCCGACTGGTCAACCAAAAACAAACTCTGGTCAATCACAATGACCGCACACTTTGCTGATTGAAAGGAGAAACATACTTGGAGATAAATCTAAAATCCTCTTTCCTGATCATTTCAATTTAGTGGTGCCACTAAATTCCAGAAGAAACAACCTTGAACAAAGTTTGTTTTTCTTTGATTCAGCTGTTCATCGTCTTTCAGTTTCGTTCATTCATGCATGCTTGAGTCCTGCATAGACTGCAGTGTCATGGTCAGCAGACTCTCTCATTGATGCAGACACTTCTACCGCCAGCAGGCTTCACCTACTGTTGAGTTGTTATTGTCACCCAGGCCCTCACGCCCAAGTGCGTGTAGCGCCTAGTACATTTTAGTGGACACGTGTATCTTCGTCTGTCGTGCGGACATCTTGTTTTCTGGTCGGTTTATTGTTGTCACAATAAAGTTATTCGCTGTGGATAGTTTCTCCCCATCTTACTGGCATGGTGGCAGCGTCTACAGAGCCTACATCTCCGATATCTGAGGAACAGTCCTGCAAAAGAGCAGCAGCGACCCAACCTAGTCCGTGGTTGAGGAAAACCTTGAACAACCGATCCGCAAGGAAAGTACAAATTCCTTTCTTTTATGCACTATTGTTCCTACTATCATGAATACTAATCGAGCCCCTAAACAGTGGTCGCTTACCAAGTATTCTCTGTTGTTAGATTCCAATTTCGCCCCATTTTTGGCTGATGGCATGACCTAGCAAAAAAAGTCTGCCAACACCCCACTCCGAGGCTTCGCCGACGACAGTGAAGCCATACCCCTCGCCCGTCACTGTACTGCCATCCAGAAGTACATACACCTTGAATTAATGCTTGGCCAAGTAGCCAATTTCTGCCCAGTTATTTCCCGAAACAGTATAACCAAAGACTCGACATCTGTAAACTCCACTTGGCAGTCAGTAAGAGCTCATTATGGTTTTCAGTCCACGGGGTCCCACTTCCTTGACTTTTCTAACATTAAACTTGAGGTTGACGAAAGGCCTGAGGACCTGTATCAAAGACTAATGTCCTTTACTGAGGATAGTCTTCTATTTACTAATGGCAATATTACCCACCATGGTGATGCAATCACAGTAGATGAAGAGATGACCCCAACCCTAGAAAACATGGTAGTCTTGACCTGGTTAAGTCTAGTACACCGGGACCTCCCTAACCTTGTTAAGCAGCGCTATGGCACAGAGCTGAGATCTAGGACCCTAGCCTCTTTGAAACCAGAAATTTCCCAGGCTTTAGAATCACTCCTTGCTGAGATCCAGACTGCCGCTGACTCCAAGGTCTTGCTGTTGACTGCATCCCATTTCAGATGACCCCCTGGTCACAACCCCTACAGGCCGCCCCAACAATCTTCAGTCCCCAACAAGCGCCCCAAGTCCTGCCCATTGTGCAAACAAGCAGGTCGTGCTGACCTTCACTATCTCAGCACTTGCCCTTTCCTGCCCCCCGAAGACCATGCGTATCTTACACGCTCTCGCTTGACAACCAGCATTGACAATGAACTAGACCTAGTCCCCAATGATTTATTCTCCCCCGAGCCAGAAGCACTTGACCCTATCCACCCATCGGCACTCATAGTGTCTCACCGCATCAGCACAAAACAATCGCCCCATTTTAAAGCATTTTATAAGCAAAGGCCCTTAACGCTCACCCTTGACACCGGTGCAGAGACTAGCATGATCAAGTCATCTATAGCTCGTTCAATCAGTGTTCGCATTGAGAAGTCCACCCAACAGGCCCTTTAGGCTGATGGTGTAACCCCCCTAAGTGTGATTGGTGAAACCTGCCTTACCCTCTCCCGTGCCAATCACCATCTTATCCCAGATGCCCTGGTTGTCGACGATCTGGACGTGAATGTTTTGGCCGGTACTCCATTCTTGATTGCTAATGACATCACCGTTTGTCCCGCAAAATGCCAGGTACGAATCCAAGACTCTGAGACCATCCACTACACATCCTCTGAGGCTTTAAGTCCTCAATCCCATGCTGTACAACGTGCTCACAGTTATGTTCTCTGTTCATCGTCATCTGGCCCGGCGAGTACCTGCAGCTCGATGTTCCACTGGACCTTGGTGAGGACCGTGGAATCGCCATTGAGCCACACACACCGAGTACCTGGCCCCAGCCACAAATCCTGGAAACTGCCGGAAACAAGGTACGCATCGTAAACACTACCGCCGAGCCCAAAGTCATCCGACGTCACGCACACCTTTGCCATGCACTACCTACAGAAGACACGCCTTCTACCTACCGGTCATCCACTTGTGCTACTCAGTCACCCCTCCAAATGCCCCGTCACCCCAAGCCATTTTCCAGTAGAAGGGGCTGAAGTGCAGTATTCCCATAATCAGCTCACGGAGCTCCAGGCCCACTTCGATGCCTATAAGGTCCTGAGCCGTGTCCTGCCTCATTGTTCTGACTTAATTGACCCCCTCGAGTGTGCGATAGCCAGACTACAATCCTCAGACCAGCTACAATGGAATGATGACCTGAGCCTCCAATTCCAAGCCGCTCAGCAAGCTCTTTCCAGACATAAATCGATTGTGCTCCCTCGCCCTTCAGATGCCTTGTGGATCGTCACAGATGGTTCAGTTACTAAACGAGGCCTCGGCGCCACGTTGTATGTCACACGTGACCACCGGTTATTTCTTGCTGGTTTCTTTAGTGCCAAACTACGAAAGCACCAAGTAATGTGGCTACCTTGTGAAGTAGAAGCACTATGTATCGCTGCAGCAGTGAAGCACTTCAGCCCCTTCATAATCCAGTCACAACAGCAAACTTGTGTGCTAACGGACAGCAAGCCCTGCGTCCAGGCCATTGACAAGTTGTGTCGCGGCGAGTTCTCTGCTAGTCCTCGTGTCACCTCGTTTCTAACTACCGTCAGCCGCTACCAGGTCCGGTTACAACACTTGGCCGGCAAAGCAAACCTCCCATCTGACTTCGTCAGTCGCAATGCGCCCGAGTGCTGTGAGCCACAGTGCCAGATCTGCACCTTCATCCGTGAAATCGAAGACTCCGTAGTGCGCTCTGTGTCCATATAAGACATCTTCGATAAAGTGGCAAACCTTCCATTTACTATTCGATCTGCGTGGCTCCAAATCCAAAACGACTGCCCTGACCACCGCCGAGTCCATGCACACCTGAAACAGGGTACAAGACCCTCAAAGAAGCTGACTAACATTAAGGATATTAAACGTTACCTCAACACTGCTTCAATCTCCAGAGACGGCCTTCTCATCGTCAAGCAAACTCACCCATTTCTCCCTGTCTCAGAAGCTATCATTGTCCCTCACAGCCCAACACGTTGGACCACCCTTCTCGTCACCAGTTCCAATTGGTGGCACAGCGCCACTTCTTCGCCTTGGACATGACTGATGCCATTAATCGTGTGACTTCGTCCTGCCACACATGTGCCTCCCTTCGGAAGTTCCCTAGCTCCCTCATCACACAGTCATCCGAAGACCCCCCTGAAGTTGTAGGCATCTCATTTGCCGCTGACATAATAAAACGCTGCAGACAGCTCATCCTGGTTCTTCGAGAGTGTACTATCTCTTACACCGCCACTTGCCTAGTCCCTGATGAGAAGCACGACACACTCCGTGACTCACTCACACAACTTATCGTGGGTCTTCGTCCACTAGACGCCCCACGAGCAGTGATACGTGTGGATCCAGCCCCGGGCTTCAGTTCGCTAAGAAGCAACCGCGATTCTCTTCAACATCTTAATGTAACAGTTGAGGTGGCTGAGAAACCATCCAAGAATTGGAAGAGGAACTCCTTCGGCAAGAACCAGGGGGCCGCCCTACATGTATAAGTGCTGTTGTTCTCGCCCTCGCCACAGCTCGATTAAATTCACGTATCCGTCGCCTTGGTCTCTCATCCCACGAATTGTGGACGCAACGGAGCCAGTTCACTAACGAGCAGTTACCCCTCTGCGACCACCAAATTATAGTAGAGAAACACCAACAGCGCACTTCCAACCACACTTACAGCGAAAAATCCAAGAATCACAGCGGTCTACTTCCACAAATACCTGAATTACAGGTTGGTGACCTAGTTTACCTTATCTCAGACAGGAATAAGTCGCAATCCTGCGATCGTTACATCATTGTCAAGATCGATGCATGGCCAATGATGTTTTGTGAAAAAGTTCAAGGGATCACAGCTTCGGGCCTACTCCTACAAAGTCAAGCTGTCAGAGTGTTATGCTGTTCCCCCCTCAAGTGTTGTCACCAACTGCCCTACCGTCCTACCTCCCCAGGATGATGACGATATTCCTCACCACACAAATGTTGATAATTCTACTGTTCCTGTGTCTCCCGGCCCACTGCCGTCTGCTCCGCCGGAGATAACACACCCTTTGGATACCAACCCTAGCGAGCCCCAAGTGCCACCTAATGTCTCCATTGAGGGCACCCCACCTTTTTGTGTAATGATAAAGCGATTTTTATAAGAACCAGATATACCGTTGTATGCTTATATTTTAACACAAAATTCACAAGATATAATAATAATAATAATAATAATAATAATATTAAAATAGTAAAATATTTTAGCTGGAAACTTTCATTCCCGGGATTACTTTTCTGGGAGATCTTGCATAAAATAAAATGAGAAATCTAAGAAATACAAGTAGAAGATTTAAAATATATAATTAAAAAACAATTGGGTATAAAAAAATTGCTTTGTTCAAAAGGATTTTGTCGCTTGCCAAACAATTTTGACCCTTTTAGTATCCTCGTTATATTTATCTTAGTTTTTTTTATTCGTCTTGAACGTTATCTTCAACATATGGCACAAAAATTTTAGGCAAACTTGATTCAATAACCAGACTTATCAGGGATACACTGACTGAGTAACATCTTTCCGTTTCTTTTGAAATTTTCATCTAAAAGAATACAATCCGATTATGGATTTATTTAATTAATCACCGGGTTCTATCTTGGAGAATAAAAACGTGTGAGGATATCTATTTGCAAAGAGGGAAATATCAGTAAAAGATTGCCCTCTTGGTGGTGTTCTAAAGAATAAATTAGATTTTGACATGAATTTGGAAGTTTTGAAGTTTTGTATTGGTGCAATTATTCATCGAGCCTTCTAGAAATACGAAGGGAAAATTAAATGAAAATCATATGGTTGCGCCTTTGTTAGTTTTGCAGATTACATGCATGAAGCGGGGAGTAGAAATATCAACAAAAAACGAAGCTGATATTTACTACAACAGGAAAAGAAAAGACTTAATTGCAGTTTTTATCACTTGTTTTGACAGGTGGGAGGGCTTTATGTTGTGCAATCGTCTGAGACAAAGGCCAAGATAAGAAGTCATGGCTAAAATTATAAGATATACCTGCTTTTCTTATATTGCATTCATAACTTTCAGCTGATTTGATTGTTCAACTTCATAACTTTTCATACGCTTTTACCACGGTTTGTCAAGTAGAAGCACAACAAATCCACTGCTCACTAAATAGTCGTTAAGATACAAACTTGTTCTTCCAGCAAATTTCAAGGTTTTAGAAGATACTCGATGAAGGATATTTCTGTGTCATAGACTATTGAAAGATTGTCAAGACTGCAAGGACCCAAGATAAGAAGGAATTATAAGAGAAGAGAAATTTCAAAGTTGCTTTGTTCTTGTTGAATGGTCAACATTTTCAGGTAATTTCAATCTAATTTAATCTTGGGGTTTGCAAAGATTAAGGTAGTTAATTGGATTGTCTGAATTGTCATATTTTAATGTTAGTAAAATACACAACTGGTGAGGAAAAGTTCAGGCACCAGATTCATAGACTCAAAACTGTTTCTCGACAGGTAAGCGATACGTGTGGCATGTTTTAATCGGCCATTAATTTAAATTGTAGTGATGACTGATGAGTCGAGGTTTAATCCTTCTCTTAACAACTGTTATGGGACGAAGCACAAAATAAGCTTGGCATATAGAAATACATCGAACATTTATGGAAGATTTATTGTTGGGTCAGAATGATTCCGTTCTCACTCAACCTTGGCAAAAAGCATAAAAAAGGAATATTTGAACGCGAAAATCTTATCAAACAGATGTGAAACACTCCCTTTATGGGCTTTAAACTTATAAAGTTTTTAAATAATTGAAAAGTGTAAATGTCAAAAGTTCAGTTTTATAAGGCCTCGTGACAATTCTCCTACTTTTCTTCATGATATCTTCCAATGGAAAACTTTTTAGCGTGTTTCTTACGTTAAATGACTAAAACAAAGCTCGGAGTACAGCAATACCTTTTATTTATGCTCAAATTTGGCGATAAAACCATGCATTTGTTGCGAAGGCTGCAAAATAGAACCAAAGCGGCATTTAGATCGCAAATATTACTAACAGACATTCGAACTTAATCTATTAAATGTGTCGAGTTAAGAATTTCTTGCGGCTGCAACCGTGGACTGTGAAGGCCAAACATATTCCCAGATCAAGCGCTTGGCAAATGTTCTGCACGATTTTCTTTGCATTTTGTACAAAATCTTATATTCCGCCATTTCAGCAGGCTCTTTTGTAGGACCACTTCATGGTATCTCATTAAAGCTGTCGTATTTCTATTATTTAAATTTATAACTCCCCAGGTATAACTCATTCATTCACTTGACATTTTCAATGAGAATCAGTTCAATATTCAGACATGGCAGAACCAGTATACACTCGCACCTCATGCAATCTTTGAACAACTGGAAAGGAAATCGACACCTAAAAAAACCAAATAATTCCTACTTTATGTATTAGCTAGATATAAATTATATAGATATTTTATTGATTACTTTGAGCTTTTCGTGCTTTCTTCCGATAAAAATATACCAGAAACTTGCTATCAGTATTACTTTAAAATATCGTTAAATTCCGATTATTAGCTCCCCTGAATCTACGAAGCAGGTTTAGGACTAGTTTTGAAAAAGACGCAAGATATACCAAAGAATTAGCTTTGCTGCTTGATCTTACTGCTCAGTCCCATTTCTTGTCGGCACAAAAATTTCTCTGGCCCATAGTCACTATCATAGTGTTTACACTGTTCGTTGGGAATAGACACGATATAGCAAAGGATCTTTAAAATGTTCTCTGTTCACACGATTCCAAGCACATTTCCGTACCGGTACAAATGTCATCCGGTTAGTGTTTAAACCGGGCCTAAAAAAATCATTTATGTGAGGTATTAAACGCTTTTAATTTCCAAATTATTTTCATCATAATCGTTGGCGTTGATGTATTTTCTGTATACGAATTAGTTCCTGCGACAAAGCATGCACCATGCACGTGACGATTGCTGAACTAATGTGCAAGTTTTATTTCCTGAGACAAAAACACCCACTAAAAAATCTGAAGCAAAACTTAGCCAATTTGCATCATTTTGCCATTAACATCATCAGTGTTGACGCATGTAATTAACGTCAAAACTTGGCTACAAATGCTAAAATGATTTTGGTGATTGGCCGATTAGCCAAATTTTGAGACCGAAAATCTTTTTAGGGAGGAGGGTTAATTAAGCAAACGCATGGAGGGTTTCGATATATTTGCTTAAAATGTTCTTAAACTTCCAAACCCCTAACCCAAGTTTGTCGGCTTGGCTTTCTAATTTAATTGTAAACTTGGTCTGATAACTAATCTTGATATTCTTTTTCTTGATATTTTGTTCAGCTGACGAATATTTAGCTTTTCCTAATGTGAAAATGGAAACAAAAGACTTCCGGGCGTCAAATATGGCTTTTGGTTTATCCTCTGACAGAATACGTTTTCCTGTCGATGGCCTCCATGCGTTTGCAACAAGTTATTTAAGACACTATTTTGTTGCTAGGAAATTATATTTGTACAGGACCACGTTAGAGATATACTTATCATGTTGAACTGTAATATATCACGATGGTAAGAAAACAGAAATATCAGTTCTGTTTTTTATGCCCAGAATTAGAAAGAAAATACCGATCCGTCATTGGCGAAACTAGTTAATTTTTTCACGAAAAGATAAAATTCATATCAACATGTTACCGTGCAACATAAGCGCTGTGGTTCTACTGAAAGCATTATAATATAAACTGATCTTGTTTTTATTGTTATATAAGATTGTTTGTTTGAAACAATATTTTGCTATTACCGAATGACGTTCTCCTGGAGCGAGCCGCAAATCTGATTAAATTATTGTTAACACGAATTGCTATTTCAAAATGTTAGATAACCGCAAAAGCTGTCTAATCCTTTATGTCAGTATTAAACATAAGAGAGATTACTATTATTGAAATATGGTTTCAACGAGCTTGCTTTATAGCCGATATTTGCATCTTGAAAAGTTGGTAAAAAACCATAAATAAATTACTGTTCTTTTGTCTAGAAATTTTGATAAAATCTATTTGGTGAAATGTAATATATATATATATATATATATATATAGCCTACAAAATTCAATAAGTTTTTCTTTTCTTTGCTAGTTATTCATGCTTCAGAACTAAAGAGAGAGAAAATGAGCTGTTGTTGCGTGGTTCTATCCTTCTTGCATATTACTGAACTGAAACTCCAGTTACGATATCAAGATAAACGTGAACACTAAGGCATGAAGAGTCAATATACTGTCTCCATAAGGCAAACATACGACAACTGTAATGGGAGACCGTGTGAACGGTGTTTTTACGAGATAGACTGTCGAAAATGTAATTAGCTTTTGTCCAAATTAGTAGAGTTGTGCAAAACATTTGCCAGTGTGCGTGATTTTGGAATCTGTTTGGTGTGGTGCACAGTCACAGCCGCAAAGAATTACAACTTGACACAGTGAACAGATTAAGTCAAATGGCTAGGCTGCTAATGATAGTATTTACACCCTCACAACAAATGATTTTATCTCCAAAGTGAAGCCTTGAAAGGTACGTTCTATATTTGAGGTACGTTTCAGTATCTTAACGCAGGAAACAAGACTTAAAACGTTTATATCCGTGGACTCAATTGTGTTTAAATACGCCACATTTAGGAACCATTCATTTTATAATTACGAAGGAATTGGAATTGAAATTGCAAGCATATATATATATATATATACTGATTTTTGGACACTTCTTTAATCAACTGAAACTTATTTAATTTAAATTAGGGAATGTCACTATTCGACATATATACTCTAGAGTAGTCTAGAGCGTACATATAGTTGAAGTGAAAGTATGGAGTAGGGAAGTTATAAATAGTTTTGTAAAATTTCAGTGTTTGTTACCTCCTCTATATTATATAGCGCTGAATGCATGTCATCTGTTCTGTGTCGGGCCTGTACTAAAGACATGTTTGCTGCATTTGTATACAAGACTGCTGAACAGCAATTTCAGATCTGATGCAAACACTTAGAAACTAAAAATGATATATTTTTTATCAATATTATGCCTTACATATAGTTCAATGGTATACTTATTTATTTCCACATATATAGACATATTTCACAAGGTAAAGAAAAAACAACAACAATAAAATATGCAATCCTAGTGGGTTTATTGGGAAAATCCTGCACCTGATATACAAATATAATATTCGAGATATAATTGCAAGAAAGACGGTAAACGAGATGATATAAAACTAAAATGGCAATAAATGATATGTATACAAAAAAATAAATATTTACGTTTGTACAGGAAAAGTTTACCTGAAAGATTTAGAGGAAATAGGGAAGAAACATTGCGATTTGCATCATTTTCTTAAAAAACTTTATTGTAAGAGCAATTTTTTTTTAATTTCATCGATTGGCACCATTTGTATAATTATTAAAAAGTCGATAAAGTCCACAGTTTCCACTTGAAAGCTACGAGATTAGATCGTTTATAATGCAAAGTGCCAGTTAACTGTCAAAAGGCAACTGATTGTAAGAAGCAACAAGTAATATATATGTAAGGTGACAAGAATTTTATGCTCTTCCACTTTCTAACGCTTGGCTAAACGGTCTCGCAAGTTCATGCAAGTCGAGACAAGTTCTATCGCATTCAAACTTGCATTTAAATTTAGTTGGATTTTTCGTTGGCTGGCTAAATGGACGCGCTCGCTCGTTAGGTCGCTTGGTCGTTTATTTGAATGTCAAGTAGAAGCAGAAAAAGCTTGCATCACGATTGGTTCCAATTCGTTCCAAGTCGATGACAAGTCAACGCAAGTCCTTACAAAATGGGTGACCAAGTCAAACGAAAGCTGAACATGAACTGTGAACTTGTTTTGAATTGCGTCGACACTTGCGAGTTCTTTTTGCCGAGGCTAGCACATTACCCAAAACTTGCAGGACAAAATAAGATTATGTCCGTTAAATAAAACATAAGTTTATAATCGAATTGACCCAAAAGACGAAACTACTTCAGTGTCTGGGCCAATTGCAAATTTATCGTAAAATATCGGCAAGAAGAGCAAGTATACAACATCTGATCCAAGTCGGGGGCATCCGTGTCTGACACACCGGCAAAAGAGGCTTTACGGTATTGTACCACAAGCAACTAAGCTGTACGAGCCATGATGTATGAATGGAGTGAAGATAGTCTCGAAACACCACCCAAACAACAAAACAAACTGTACAATAAATCCAACAAAATATAAAAACAACATTTTTACAACTTGGATATTTTTCTGGAGAGCACCTACCGCGAAAGGTTGACATAAAATGTAAAAACCCACAATAATTATGGCTATTACCTCTGAAAATGAATATATAATGGTATGAAATATGCTGACTGTATTATATTTCAAAACTGACTCGACTTCACAAGGTATTATAGTGGAAATCAAGGTGAAGTAAATAGACAGAAAGATCAACTGTAAAACATCTGCCCTAAC
>JAOEHT020220106.1:0-10985 GCA_025448195.2 Parazoanthus atlanticus | reverse complement strand
GCCGTCAGTGCCGGGGGTTTTGTCGTTACTCATTTTTTTCCTAGCGCATTAAGACATTCATGTTTTAGTAGACATCCTGTTAATTGTAGCTTTGCAGTGTTGGACTGATAAAGAAGGCAGATTTTTTTATCAAAAAATATGGCGAATTTCGGATTGGTAATGTTTGGGCCGATAGATTTGTAGAGATTTTCATAGATTTACCTCTCTTCGTTAAGCATATCTTTGGGATCCGTCGAAGGTTCGTTTTTCTCCGTTTAAGGGGACGTTTTACCTGAAATTTGGTTGGTGATTAGGGGGATTGGGGAGAGAATTAAGAAGGGAAAAAAGGTTTTAGAACGTAAAAAACACTGTTCCAAAGCGAGCGAGTGCCACTCTTTGGATAACATACGAACTGGTGCATGCATGTTCGTCAATTTTAATGTTTAAAAATATTAACTCCAAAAATTTATTTTCAACTTACTTAAAATCCAAACAAACCCAAAATTCCTTCAAAATCAACAACTTTCCAACCTTCTCTTTTCCTCCCATTCGTCTCCAAAAATTTTCAAAATATTTGTGAATTAGCATCAACTTAAAAAAAGGATTCCAAATTTTGATTCTTTAAATTTAAGCCGAGATATCGACATATGACGTAATTATGCAGGAATTTCGAGAAAAGGTTAAGCGCCCCCTTAATGCCACGATAGATGATACTCGTATACCACGAAGCAATGAAGGCAGCAAATTTAAGAACACTTTCACAACGCAGATCCTCGCTTTGTGATCGTTTGTTTAAGAAAATCTTAAATGTTGAATCCGGATCACAAGCTGCACTGCCTAGCCCCTCATTTAAGAAAAACAAATTACAGACTCTCTTTTAACTCCTACTTGTAGAACTGAACGTTTCAAAAATAGTTTTATTGTAGCTTCCTCATTGGCTTTCGATAGCAAGGTTTAGTTTTATTCCAATATTATAACGGGTTTTTACACTATTTTATTCCAACAAGCAATACATGTAATTTTACCAATAATTTAGTTATTTAGTATTTTAAATTCATGTAAACCAGAATAATTTAGTTTTTACTGCTACTCATAGTAAATAAAGATTATTATTATTATTATTATTATTATTATTATAAAGGGACTCATGTCGATGATAATCTTGCCACATTTTCCCCTATACACAACACTGCGGCAATCTTCATTTTGACCCATTTTTACATATTATAATGAAATAAGTTGAATTAAGTAGGGTACACGGGCAAATGATAAAGTTTGCATTGGAAACTTGTCAAAGAAGACTTGTCCTGTGTACCGAGCCTCCTCCAATCAAAAAGCGTTGTTTTGACGATGATTTTTATCCTTAGCACTTTAAATTTCATCTCGCCCTTTCAACTCTTTATTGCACTCCTTTTCGGGGGACCCTGACAATGCTGAACAGCCCGAGGTTCTTCATAGAATCCAAATAGATGTGGACATTAAATAAGTGGAATCAAATAATCTTAACGCGACAAAACTAGCTGGAGCCCAGCTCCTGTCGTTCGACAATGGTAGAGCTCGACGGTACAAGAGGTTCGTCTCTAACTCTCTTTCCGGCGGTTCAGTATCGGCAGAGGTTTTCGGTTCCCCTCCCCCCTTAATCTTGGATCCCTCCGTTTCCACTTTCTCGACTGTTTAATTGGTTTCCATAGCAACCGCCCAAACACCTCGCCTACTTGAGTCCCCGCCTTCATAGCTAGCATTGCCAGCCAAAGCTCTATCTCCACACGACTAGCGTGGTTTGACATTGTAACAAGAGAAAACATAGTGAGCAGAGACGAAGGGAATTTGCGTTCAAGGCAAGTATTTTATGGTGTGTCTTGCTCAGCTTAGATCTCGCACGTCCATTTCTAGATTTAGCAAAGATTTGACACCCATAGTGATTGGCTTGTTGCTGCAGGAAGACTAGATGCCTAGTTGATTCTCTAACTCGGAATGATATTTAAAAACACAGTTAATAAATTTGAATCACTGAAGACTGGAAATAAGAACATTGATCATAGTGTACAGTGGGGAATGCGTTCGACGTCGCGTTGCGGTGCATAATTCAAACATATTGCTCGTATATTTATAATATACCTGTAGATATCGCATTTGTAAAATTTCTTCATCCCGATTATGTTCAGGAACGTTCGTTCAGTCAATTCAGATGCTTCTTTACAAGTTTAATAAAAGTTCAGTCGAATTTAATTGAAAGAGTCTGAAGGGCTCTATTTCGTTATCCGTTTGTATGAAAATTGTCAAGATTTCTACAATTGTCAGTATTAGACATGGATTTATGGTAGAGTTTCTTGGTCATTCGCGATCGAGTGGAACACGGAATTCAAATCAGCTGGTCAAAGTTGGTCGGTTCTAAGAATTTGTATTGCCGGAAGACTCGAACAATTGCATAGTTTATCACACCTTGTGTGAACCTTTGTAGTTAGATGTTTTAATACCCCGGCCCGGCCTCTTGATCGAATCTCGGTTATTTTGTGCTTGAAGGTGCTATATATGCTTTGTATGATACAAAAAATAACTCGCGCTTTTGATTTCGCTGACACCGAAACTTGAAAGCTATCAAAGCTATCCTATAAAACAATAGCATCTACAACAGTGTAGTAATTAGTTGTTCGTTGGCTTACTCCGGATATTCCAGCTGGTTTACGTGGATTCAATAAACCGAAGTAATCCGTTTTAAGAACTTGCAGTGAGCAAAGTACGTACATACAATGTAAAGTCGGTAGCTAGTCTATATTATGTTGTTCGTAATAGTACGTGACCGAAATGTGAAAGCTTTCTAATTTACATATCAACACATGCTATGTTCTTCGGTTCACCAAATACTGCACAAATCAGTGAAGAAGTAATTGATTTTGATTTTTATCAAAACACTGATCCAGGGCGAATGACCGTCTGAAGAGCTGATTACTTGTTTTATACTGGAAACTATTTAACTATATTAATCTAAAACAAAAGAAACAAAATATTCGGGTACATAAATTGAAACCCTCCTCAGTTAAGATAAAATAGTTCTTTAAAGCGTTGTCCATTAACCATATGCAAATTAAATTGAAAAAAGGAAAATTAGAGAAATGTATACTCGAGAAAAAAATATAATAGTCGAGACTATTTGCCAACGGTAATGATTGCAATTCTAATTCGACCTTGGTTCTGGTGCACTTTGCCATTAGGCTTAGATAATATAATCGTTTTGATGCCTATTTTGATAAAAACAAGCTCACCAGGGAGCGATTAATGATCAGTCTGAGCCATGTTCAATACTCTATAATGGTTTACCGCGGTTTTCGAGAATCAGAGTGAGCGATAGCTCGAAGTGCCTTTTTCGTTTAGAAAAATCCAGAATAATTACTATCCTACGGAACTTCATTATGATATTTATGTCAAAATGTTCCTATTTTGTTCATATTGGCTTCGTGCGTTTGTATTATATAGTCCATCGAATGACTGTTGTTTGTTATTATCATTAATAGTGCAATAAGCAGTTACAACAAAATATCTGTAACAATAATTTCCTGCATAGAAAATGAAGATTGTAAGAATTATCAGGAACACTATATTATTCACTTACTGATTGTATGATGTATCTCGTGAGTTGTTGGTATTTCTTCTTGTTCTTCTATTAAACTATCATAAAACTGATTTATTTACCGGCTCTCTTTTGGATAAATATAACAAGTAGATACTTGAATTAGTACCTCTTCTTTGCAATATTTCCTCATTAAATCTTTACCCTTGCAAGTGTTATTTTTGTGTTTGTTTGTTTGTTTGTTTGTTTGTTTTTCTCATAGTTTTTCTAGTTAATTATGTATTGAGGTATTCTGCTTTGAACCTGATATTTCCAACAAATTTACGCTTGGCCTGGCCTTTTAGCTTGATTAGTTTTTACTATATTTCTAAATGGAATGTGCCCATCCATGATACTTATTCAAATTTGACAGTTTTTTTCCCAAATGTAGCGTAAGGAGTGCATGCCAACAAATTGTTGTTGTTGTTGTTGTTGTATTTCAGCCTCAATTTTTTCTTATTTTGTTCTTATTTTTAAACTGTTATTAGGCGATTTCAGCCTGAATGTCAAGTTTGTTCTTATTTAAAAAAGTGTAATGAAACTATTTTGCAAAGGTGCATGGATTTGATATTTCCTGCTTCCTCACTGATAACTAAACGGGATTTTTTTGCACCAGATGCAGACTCGTGACAGCGAGCCAGATTTTACCAAGCCATGGCAGATGAGTGACGTCATTTTAGTGGTCGAAGACAGCGAGTTTCATGTCCACAAGGTCATTCTCGCGATGTGCTCGCCTGTTTTTGAACGAATGTTTACCAGTGATTTCAAGGAAAAAGAAGATAAAAAAATTCCTTTACCGGAGAAGAAGTCTGAAGAGATAAAGGAAATGTTATTGGTCCTGTATCCTTTCGCGAAGCCCGTCACTGGTAATAATGTTGACTTCCTTTTGAGTTTGGCTCGAGAGTATCAGATCGACAAACTTACTGCTAAATGCGAGGAGTATTTGTTGGTGGAGGTTGGTGAGGACGACGAACTGGCCGTGAATCGTTTAATAACTGCGCAATCCTATAATTTGGAGAAGCTGGAACTTCACTGCATCAACTTGGCCAAAAACATAAAAGTAGACTTTCTAAAATCTTTTGACGAGGATGACAAAATATCACTGGAAAATAAAGTAAAAATATTTAGGAAACGCTCCAAACATTTAGAGATTGCTTTTTCAAGAATTCTAAGATCTTACCGTAAAGCGTTGTCAGCTATAGGGAATGAGGCGCGCGAAGAAGTCAATGGACCCTCCTCCTATCGGCCAAAATTGAATGATGACGAGTGTTTCACTTATATACAACGAGCCAAAGAAAAAACATATAATTCTTACCTTTCGTCTGGAAAAGAATTACTTGAAGACCTTCGAAAAGTATTGAAGTCTGTCAAAGTTGTGTAATAATAGGAAAACCAACTGATTCAACATTTGAAAGCAAAAGAACTGAGGTAGCAAGAAGAAGTTTTATTATCAGGGTGCAGTAGATTTTAATGTTTACATTTACACTGCTCGTTGTCAATTTTTAAAACTAGTTTGCCGCATTTACTGGATTGAGCGCCGCGGCGCTCTTTAAATTTTTATTGTTTTGGCTGCATCGCTTATTTGAGGGCAACGCTCTCTAAAAATCATGTTATTTCTAATGATAAAAAGCCAAATGTTAACAGCAATACAAAGTCACAGGAAAGAGGAAGAAAGAAGTTGAGTTTGCTGTGCCAGCAAAGTTCTCGGCCTTTACAACGGAGCTGCGAATTGCGAAAGTTTTGGGCAGAGAATTAAATGGGAGAGCGGCAAATTATAGCCATTTTGAACTAAAAAACACTGTATTCTAGGGTAATATATTTCTAAGGCTGATTTAGATTGACCGTACCACAAAAGACGGCGACTGGTTCATTTACCTATAATTCTTAGTACACGAAAATCCTAGAAATGCTCAGAAAAACGCACAGAAAAGTTATAAAAACTTCAAACCAATTACACACAACGTTGTTACTGTACGGGGATGAATATCGCCACCTACTGGCTGTGTCAGGTTTGCAAGGTATTGTGGTAAATGTACAGCCACCATGTTTCTCGGTACAGTCAGTTGAGTTGTACCGTTCTTGTTTCTTCAGTAGTTTGACTCCCCAGACAGTTTATTTTGGTGATACTTTTGATTAAGCGCCGCGTTGTTTTGAATAGATGCGGAACTTATTCAAGGGTGGCGCTTAATCGAGTAAATACGGAAGGCAACTATTTTTAGACTGTAGACTTTTGGTTGTTTTAGATGTTTCAGATTTAGTCTTTAGTTTTCCAGGGCGCCCACTGATAACATCGTCATGTTGAAGGGTCTACCCTGGCTAAGTATGCTACCTTGTTATATGGGCCCGTCATTTCAGTTCTGTTTAGCATGTTGTTTGCCTGCCTCTTGATTGGAAAAATATGACGTGTACTGTATTATATCGCCATAATAAACAGAAAATAGCGGACCGCTTCTGTTGTTTTGGATTCTCAACAATTGACTATTTTTGCATTAAAACCCATATAATTTATACCTTATTAAACGGTTTCCTGTTTTGTATGGGGATTTGTATTTACTCATCAGTTGTATTTTCCTCGCCCAAAGGCTCACAAGATACAGCCTGATTCGTAGAAATAGATTCCCATATAAAACAGAAAACCGTTTTATGAGTTATATATTTATTATTAGTAGTAAGCTACAAAGTTGATCGCTTACTGTTCTAGATTTGCTTGAAACTACTCTCTAATATAATCTATGGCCGTTAATTATCACCGGAGACTGTAAATGAGCTGGATTACCGTAGATCTTCTAATAGTAGGGACTTTAAGAAGCTGGTACGGCTACGGCTACGAGGAAGGCGCAAAACAAAAGGCATAGTTTGGCCTTGGATAACGAAGACAATTCACTGCACGTGAACATGCACATCCTCGGGAACCCAGGGCGTCGGGAGAGCAAAATCAAGGACACGGGGGAGGGGGAGGGGAAAGGGGAAAAAGGACGTTGTCTGGGCCGTAGCCGTACTAGACTCTTAAGTCCCTAATAACCGCCCAGGATGCCTTCTGGAGGAGGGGCGCGTATTTGAGACAGGGCACCTGTTTATTGAATTTCCTATATTTTTAATGGAACATTGAGGTCTAACACTTTAACAAAAAACTGTAACAAAGATAAACACTTCAACAATAAATCGAACAATTAAACCTCTAATCAGAAGACAAAAACGGTGAATACCAAACCGAAAGTTCCGTGGTAGAGTGAAAAAATAAGTGCGGCAAAAAAGTTGCGGAGGAAAGCAGAAAGAAAATGGAAGAAAACAAAAACGGTGTCTGATTTCCAACATTTTAAGACGGCGAAAAACTACGCAACCCACCAGATGAAAGAGGCTAGGCGCGAATATTATACCAATTTCATTAAGGAAAACAGCAGCAATCAAGGAAAACTGTTTAGAGCCACAAAAAAGCTGCTTTCGGAGAAAAACGATGAGTTAATGTTTCCAGGCTATGCCGATAAATCGGTTTTGGCAAACGACATAGGAAAATACTTCGCCAGCAAAATTGAAAGAATTAGAGCTGACGTTGATTGCGCAGGCGTGAATGTAGACGAGTTCGTCAATATGACCACACTCATTGAGATAACGCCACTAACATCATTCAAGGCACTATCAGAATCGGATGTCCACGCCCTCATTCAAAGGTCAGCTAAGACAACTTGTACTCTTGATCCAATGCCAACTTCGCTTCTGGTTAACTGTTTGGATGGTGAATTACTACCGATTATTACAACCATGATAAACACATCTTTTACCACTGGTCATTTTCCAGATGCTTGGAAACAAGCTCTTGTTAAACCGTTGTTCAAGAAGACAGGATTGGATGCAGCGTTCAATAATCTTCGACCAGTCAGTAATCTGTAGTTCGTTTCCAAACTTACAGAACGCGCAGTTTTCGACCAAACGCACGCCCATATGACGAATTGTGACCTTTACCCACCATTGCAGTCTGCGTACAGAAAGTGTCACAGCACAGAAACAGCGCTTCTCAAGGTGCAAAACGACATCCTCATGAATATGGATCGCCAGCATGTGACACTTCTGGTTTTGCTTGACCTCAGCGCGGCTTTTGATACGGTGGACCATAACATCCTACTTGGCTCTCTCTAACACAGCTTTGGCATTAAGGACACTGCCTTGAATTGGTTTGCGTCATACGTCTCTAACAGATCGCAACGAGTCTCTGTGGATGGTTGTCTATCTGACAGCTTTGATCTTCCGTACGGGGTCCCACAAGGCTCGTGTCTTGGCCCACTGTTGTTCACAATTTATGCGAGCGAACTGTTCAAACTGATAGAAGAACATCTACCAGACGCACATGCGTACGCGGATGACACTCAATTATATATATCATTCAAACCTGACGCTGGAGCGAGCCAAATTGAAGCAGTACAAGCAATGGAGCTATGTGTTAACGCCATTAGAGCTTGGACGGTAAAGAATAAGCTGAAATTCAATGACGATAAGACCAAATTCCTGATTATTGGCACTAGACAACAGCTTGCCAAAGTCAACATTGATAAGACCACTATTGGTGGCACTAACATCGCCCCAATATTGACAACCCGAAATCTGGGAGTATGGTTTGACAACCACCTTAATCACAAGATGACAATCAATAAATCATGTAAAGCAGCTTACTACCATCTCTACAACATCAGGCGCATAAGGAAGTATTTGAGTCACGAGACTGCCGAGACCCTGATTCACGCATTCATCACGTCTCGCATAGACTACTGCAATAGTCTGCTGTATGGCACACCAGCCATTGACTTGAATAAATTGCAGCGAGTTCAAAATCCAGCAGCGAGACTAATCAGGAATGTTCCTCGCTGGGAACACATCACCCCTGTACTCCAATCATTACAAGCTATTACATTGGCTACCAGTTAAACATTGTATCGACTACAAAATACTGCTCCTCACTTTTAAGGCTCTATAAACGGACTGGCCCCGTCATATATTCAAGACTTGATTTGTGTCAAGGGAAAGTCAAACTATAATCTGAGATCGAACACAGACTATTTTACGGATCCCCAGAAAGACATTGAAAACGCTTGGTGACAGAGCGCTCTGCGTAGCAGCCCCCTCACTATGGAACAAGCTTCCAAGGAACGCTCGTAATTAAGGTCAAGAACCTCGGAACTTTTAAATCATTACTTAAAACACACCTTTTTAAAGAAGCATTTTTAAAATAGATTATATATGTATATAAATTAATTAATTATACTTAAATACACTTAGATAGCAAGAGAGAAATGTTTAATGCTTGAATTTACTTTGTTTTGTTTAGTGTTTTAGTTGGTTTTGCGTTTCCGATTTCATCTAGTCATGTAATTTCCATTTAGTTTTTTCAGAATTTCACATATCCTTGTAATTTTATTCTTAATTTAAACTTATTTGTAATGCGCATTTGAACATGCGCAATATAAATATTAAATATTATTATTATTATTAAGTTTGCTCTTAATTTTTAAAAAAAGTGTAAACCTAGGGACCTTGTTTAACTAAATATAAACTACATAATCCAAACAAACGAAGCAAATAAAACGAAATAAAAGATCGGTTACACTCGTAACAAACAAATAGAGAAATAAATCCTGTTCCAAAATCACTGAAAACTTCAAAATGTATTTCACAAAACCAGAGGTTCTACTATTTCTAATCCTCATTGCTTTTACTTATGATAATTTACTGTCTAATTAGTATCAATTTGCACGAATTCGTGATGAATACCTGGACTGACTCCGGATCACGCAAAACTGGTTCTGGAGCCTCGTGATTTCCTTGCTTCTCAACCTTCATGGGTTCGTCCCTCTTTCCTGGAAAAGTTAACTCTGTCTAGTGATCATGTTAGAGGTCAGTCAGAACTGGGTTTAGTAACTTGCCATTGGCAGCGATGTGGAAACACAGTTATATTAATAATATAAATATAATAGTCCCGAAAACCTTCTATGTATGCCATTTTACGGTTTCAGTGTTTTCCTTTTGGGAGTTTGTTTAAAAAATGGAGAACAATGAAGACATTTTCACCGCAGATCATGCCTGTTTTTGTTTCAAGATAGATAGCTACGTATATATATACCACCCCAATTCCTAGTGTTTATTTAGCTAAGAAGAAAAGGCATGAAAATTCACTAACTCTTGCCCCAAATCCGTTAAATTTGAATGTAGCAACGACTGAGTTTATGCTAATAGGATCTCAACGAATGCTTCTATCTCAAGGTAACGATACCATTAAAACTGAAATAGAAGGACGAAAAATTGAGAGAGTCCAACACATTAAATCACTGGAACGACATATCAAGACAAATCGTTTGAGGCATAGGCGCTCTCAATCAAAGCAAAGCGTCCGGGCCAGACAATGTGCCGAATTGGCTTTTCAAGGAGTACTCGGAGATTCTGGCCTTCCCCATCACGTAAATCCTCAATGCATCATACCGAGAGCAGCGGTTGCCTGCCACCTGGAAGATGGCCGATGTCCCCCCTCTTCCAATGAAGAAGCCCGTGCTCGACTTGAAAAAGGACTTGAGGCCGATCTCACTTACACCTTGTGTCTCAAAGGTAGCAGAGGAATTCGTGGTGGAGGATGTTGTTAAACCAGCTGTTCTGGACGTGATTCATGGAAACCAGTACGGGGCGATCCCAAAGTCATCTACCACCATGGCTCTGATAAGCATGCTACATGCGTGGTCCCTTGGGACGGACGGAAATGGGGCGACAGTGAGAACCATGTTATTTGACTATCGAAAGGCATTCGATTTTATTGACCATAGTATTTTAATTGATAAGCTATGCAAATTAGATATATCCCGCAGTGTTGTAAATTGGATCATAGATTTCCTTTCGGATAGATTCCAACGCATTAAGTTAGCTGAGGGCTGTTTTTCCGAGTGGGGTCCAGTTCCCTCCGGGGTACCACAGGGTACCAAATTGGGCCCGTGGTTATTTGTTTTGATGATCAATGATTTAGATATCCAATCACCACTTTTATGGATATTTGTTGACGACACAACCGCCTCTGAGGTAATCCACAAGGGAAATGTTAGCAACGCCCAGGGTATAACCGATGAATTAATCGAATGGTCCCGTAAGAACAGGGTAGTTCTCAATCCAGACAAATGCAAAGAGTTGAGAATCTCGTTTTCCCGGAATCCCGAGCCCTTCGATGCGGTGACCATCGATGGTAATGAAATTGAAGTGGTCAATAGTGCCAAGTTACTAGGTATAACTATAAGCGACAACTTAACTTGGAACGCCCATGTGAATGAGGTAGTAAAGAAAGCTAGCAAGAAATTATACTTTCTTGTACAGCTGAAACGGGCTCGTGTACCTCCTTCAGACCTTGTTCTTTTCTATCTTTCGTGCGTGCGAT
>JAOEHT020220002.1:0-10988 GCA_025448195.2 Parazoanthus atlanticus | reverse complement strand
TGCCTGCAAATAATGGTTTGCTCATGCGCATTATTTCGCACTGTGTGTTTGCTGCAAATAGTGTTGTGCTCATGCGCAGTCCATGAATCTATCTGTCCGACGTGCATAACATTTGAACGTGGCGATGGTGGATGCTCGCTTTCCAGAGTTTCCGAAGAAGTCCTTGCAAATTTAATTGAAGAAAAAACAGTGAGAACAAAAGGGTGGCGAGCAATCGATTGTTTGCCGATGCCGAAGGCAGATATTTTGCTCAACCTCGTCCAATAAAGGTTAATTATTCAGCACTACGTATGAGGAAAATGCAAAAAAGTCGACATCTTCGATTTTATGTGTTCGTACGAGGTGTCACTGTCAGAATCACAAAACAAAAACGGCAATGAAAGTGATAAAATAAAATTGGCATTCTTGTCTGCATTTACTTTCTCGCCTCACGAGATACTGCATGTTCAACCAGTACAAAAAACTTCCTCTTTTCTTGCCGTTCGATGGAACGATTATTGTTGAAAAAATAGATTAGGTCGAGGTTTTTTTGAAATTCTGATACTCGAGTGTAATCGAAAAACTATCAACACTGCTGGAAAGAGTTTGTAAAAATTTGTTACTAACTTTTAGCTTGCTGCCTTGTATAGCCGGAGGGGAAGGTATTGCGAAGTAAATATCAATATTTTTTTGTTTTGCTTCTTTAACTTGCTCTTTTCCTACAGTGTTGATAGTTTTTCGATTGGCAGCAGATTTTAACAAAACCTTGACCTTGTCTATTATATCGGTCTTGAAGTGGACCATGCGCTTTGTGACTGCGCGAAGGAAAAAACTATGTGGTAAGAACTTCAAAGTTTGTTTACAACTGTAAAGGCCCTGTTACACGAGGCAATTTTCTCTGCAACCTGCAATGCAATACTGACGATAACGAAACATTGCAATTTGCTAGTAGATGTCAGACGTTCGCAACTCTTTTCGCAACTCGCAACGCAACTCTATCTTTGTCTGCGAT
Source organism: Parazoanthus atlanticus (assembly GCA_025448195.2). Taxonomy (NCBI): domain Eukaryota; kingdom Metazoa; phylum Cnidaria; class Anthozoa; order Zoantharia; family Parazoanthidae; genus Parazoanthus; species Parazoanthus atlanticus. The sequence continues at coordinate 9,997 of JAOEHT020220002.1, read as the reverse complement.
AAAACTAGATACGTCAGCAGTTTTTCGCAAAATAAAAACAAATTTGACGTGCCAGGAATTGTGTGTCGTTTTTTTGCTCTATTGTGATTGGATCTTTCTCCATAATTGCGACAGTGGTGCGTGAGCGCGCTCGTCTTGTCGCTCCGTGTCTGGTCTGTGGCCGGTCTTCTAGACCATTTTATGAATTAATTAAATTAATCAATTAAAGACGTTAATACTCAGTTTTGATTGGCTCTTTCGCCCACTTGCGCCATAATTGCGACAGTACGTTGCAAAGCAGGTCGCAGTAGACATATTGCACGCTGCAACTGGCTTCGCAACGTTGCGAAAAGTAGACATTTGTTCAACTTTTTTCTGTGCAATTTTTCGTTGCGTTGCAAGTTGCAGAGACGGGGTGTTATGTTACACGCGTAATTTCTTCTGCAACTTGCTTCGCAATGGCGTTGCGTTGCAGGTTGCATAGAAAATTGCCTCGTGTAACAGAGCCTTAAGAAAGCGTGCTGGTTCTGATGTTGCTCATACGAAATTTGAAGTATTTTAATACCTAATAAAATTAGAATTAGCAGTCTGGTTCACAGAAAAGCTGTCAACGTTAGTTAGTGAAGTCTGAAGAAATACCATTTATTGTTTCAAAATGCTAATCACTAATAGTTGCCTGAGGGCAATGAACTTTTAGATAGAATCACCCAGACATCACTGTGTAGTTTGGTGATCAAGAAACCTTTTCTTCCGCACTTTATAGAATAGTATTAAACTTCAACTTTTAATACCGTCAGAATCGCGGGATACATAGATTCTACTTTTAGCATACGTCTTCTGAAACGTTCTTCACTTGAAACACAACATTTCGATATGATTCGATATGTCACAGATGGGTTACGTTTCCAGGAAACCTTAAAACACCGGCAATATTTCTGCGAAAACAAGATGTTTGTTTTATATTTAATACAACCACACAAAAATTAAACCGATTAAAACGGAGCTTGCAGAACTGGTCTGTCCCAGTAATATCGTTAGTTAATTTAACACTGCTTTCAAACGAATCTTGCTTTTAGTTTTAGTTTTACACTATTAGTATTAGAACCATTCGGGAACGGCAAGGCAACAGAGGTTAGTTAAATCAGTAACACTCGCCGTCTTGTTCGTAGGTATCTTTGAACAGCAGATATACTTATAATGGGTTCTTAGGGTTATATGATTAATTCACTTCAAATTGCAGGCGTATATACTGAATATCATACTTTCGCTTTACGATATCAGATCGGCTCTGTATTTATTGCGGTAGAGTAAATTTTAAACCAGAGATCAAAACTGTGCCATTTTCAATACTGCATGTCATGTCAATAGAGTAGGAATTAACAAACAAGACCCCTTTGTGCAACAACTTAATCTTACTTTTATAGTTGTGATGTCGTTTTGTCAGCGTAGGAAAATGCAAACTGTTACCTTCGTTAAGTGATTAATCATTTCAGTGAAGTTTGTCTAAGACCTAGAATATCAATGCAGAGTATGATCGGTGAGTGAATCAAATTTCGGACTACGACAAACTGATCCTAAAATTATGTGAGTCAGATGCAAATCAGTACTCCTGATTCTCTTGGCATAACAGAGCATCGACACAATGTTCGCTACTCGAAGCAGATATGTAGCAGTTTATTGTGTTTTGGTACAAAACTGGCTAAATATATGGAACAGTATTTGCTAAAGTGGAAAATCATTCATAGATTTGTACGATCAAGTTACCTGAAACTGGAATTAAGCGACGTGGCTGAAGTTGTTCTCACGTTTTAATTCTTTGCTGTGTAGTTCTTCCACAAGCGTTTGGCTGGCAAACTGTGTTTAGGTCCTTGCAGCAATATTCAATATTAAAGTACGAGAAGTTCAGTCGCTGAGCGACTGCACTAAAAACAACATTAGCAAACTAACGAAGCGTGAACGATTAACGTAGTTCTCGTTCCCAGGGCTTGCGGAGGTCGCGCGGTTTTAATCATTGCTGGTGGCTCTGGGAAACCCGGGAACTAGGAGGCTCGCTGATTGGCTGATATATGGTCACTAGCAAATACATCTCGATTATTCCTTCCAGAACACGAAGAGACTTAGCACTGTCAATTAAAATCAATCAATCCACACCAAATATATGGGAGTTTATATTCATGCGCGCCTAAACTGGAATAAACAGACACCCCTTATAGCATCCAGGATCTACTTCAATTTAGAACTACTCAGCACTTCAAAAAGTCGCTCGTACGTGCACAACAGAACGCTAAGAGACAACAATCTATTATAATAAACATGGGAGAGAGAGCATTTTTCGAAAGTAGCAGCCGCGAAAAATTTGAATAGTTTACCAAAGGAACTAAGAGAAATAGAAAACATTGCAGAGTTTTAAGAATAACCTTTTAAAATTTTATCAAGATCTGGATCGTAATAGATGCATTTGTGTAGCGCCACCTAATTTACCTACATCTTTATTTGTTAGAGTCCTCTTGCAATAGTTTTTTACATTTTATTATGGTAATACTTTTTAAGTTACCGGTTTATACCGGCGGGTTTATTGTGTAACCAGCTGATTGGTTTCTTTTCACCAGGAAAATAAATAAAAAGTAACACATGGGCGCACGAAGATGTGAAATTTATCTTCGAGTGTTCAAGTCGATATCTGACAAGTGAGCGCAGCGAACGAGCGAGATAAAGATATTTGAGCACAAGAAGATAAATTCCACATCTCCAATCGTCCATGTAGTATTCTGTATATTATATAAACTACAAACAAACGAACAATCGATGCAAAGCGACTGCCGACTGCAAAGGCGGGAGTTGTCATAGTAGCACAAGAAGATCACCGTTTGGCTGATAATAAAGCACGTAAAACTATAGCATTTTGCGTGTGTTTAGATTCGAATTTTCTCAGTGGCAGAAATCCTTGTAAAACACGGTAGTTTATATAATAAATTATTTATTATTATTATTATTATTATTATTATTGTCATTAAATCTAATTAATAATTGGGGTATGACATCACATTGAGTCATAAGTCGCCCATCTTGCATTTTCAGGCGACATGCCTGGATTTTTTGCTGATGCCAGAATGGTCTAATCTTTACCTCAACACTGTTCAAAAAGTTTCAAACTACACTTAGTTGAGGTTGTTCTTGTCTTTTACGACAAATGCGAAAAATGTCTTTTATTTAAGGAAGACTACTGAGAAAAGTTCATAAGACTCGTAATGCTAGCTCAAAGTGTTTTGGAGCTATAAACGCCTGGATTCACACACACACACACACACACACACACACACGGTAAAAAGATATTAACTGACTCGATTATTATTCATATAAATTTTACTTCTAATATCAAGTTTGTTGTACATGTATCGTTATCCTTTATCGTCATCGTTATCATTATCATTATCATTGTCGGTATTATTGTTAACGTTATTATAATTGTTATTATAATTTCTTGTTGGACTGCTTTATCGGATTTCTGCATGTTCAGCTCTTTGCGATTTTTTGCCGGTGTCCGCCGGAAGAATGGCAGACTGAAGTACTGGAGTGAAGCTTCCATATCCTTTAAGATTTGGAGCATTTTAGCGAGGAGAGTTTCTGGAAGCCATAAAGAGAGAAGGCCTGAGGCGAGGGAGAACGCTCCAAATACAGTCAGTGACATTACATTATCCCTGTATCGAGTGCCTTGAAACAAATATTAAAGATTGTGAAGATTTGTCAATTAGAGGGTTAAAACGTCGAATAAAAGATTAGTTATCGAGTCATCCTTTTTCGAGAATTCAACGGATATGCTACAAACGTCTCAAACATCACCCACGGAAAACTGAAATGTTCTTTCTGAACAATTAAACCCCAAATTTAAGACTCACACATAATCCAAACATACTATTTCGTGCATTCTGGGAAAAGTTAACGGCATTTTCTCAAAAAATTTTGCAGTCCCGAGCTTGCAGGCCTAAGGGCTGGCTACTGAAGAGCAACTAAGTCAAAAAGTTGATCTAAAAATATCTGATTTCTTGCTATAACTTTCTGAACTCTTGATATCCGAATACAGCACCGTAAATTTGTCACTTTCGTCTTGATCTGTCATTTTCAAAGGACATTATAATTGTCTAATTACCGGGTTTTCCGCGTTTTCTCAAAGCCGACGAAAATATAATTTTGTCATTTCTTGTCAACGGGACCTTGTATACTCATTTTGTAGTCGTTACCGAATATAAGTAAAATAGAGTTTTCAAGACTGGCCGCAGATTTTTCAATAAAACAAATATTTTGTTTGATTTATATATATTCGCAATCCCTCCAACTTAATTATAAACTCGCTCAATCGCCAGTTATATTGACATGAACATCCGTGAAATTAACAGGTTAAGTGCCAATGTCAAGATCTTTTTAAAAAGCTGTTTGATTTATTGTAAAGCAGGAAGTGTTTAAACTTTGGACGGTTAGCCCGTTAGTATATAGAGAGTCCCTTTGATAGCACACCTCAGTAAACTACAAAGGTGCCAAGTACTCGCAGATCGTTCCGACTTGTACAGGTAAAGGTTTGTAGATTAGATCTAGATCAGCGGTGTTTCAAAATTATTATCTCAAAATCGAAATGTTAATAGTGGACTCTCAAAATCTTCTTGAATAGATGATTTAGCAAGTAAAATTCCTAAAATATCCATTCAGTTATGAACGCAGGGTTTTTTTTATACGAACATATTCTAAAACAACGTTAAGGCTCAGGTTTGCCGAAATTTAAAGCGCTTAGATTCAAAACCATGAAAATGGTAAACTTCCTTTCTATTACAACCTACAACAATTTTTTATGTTAGAAATAGGAATCAATTAAAAATCGCAATCTTAGACTGAATTTGCTAAATTTCTGGTTTTTATTAAGAAAAGCATATATAGCTAACTTCTCGATACCAGGTCGAACGAGCGTGAGAGTTGGTCGAGAAATAAAAGAGCTGAGTGATGAGAGTTGGACGACAGTTTTGTTTAATATTGTTTTATAGTCTCTTACCTACAGTCGACAAGAGCTTAGTAGAGGTCTCTCAACAAACTTTCGAAACCTCATCTTGACTTGGCACACGTTTAACGTCGCTGAGATTGAGAGACGCATTGAGAATCGACGAGAGTGTATAACCTTGAAAGAGTGATCATGATTTACCATCATCAAATCTCACCCATTCTCATGATCATTGATTTGACAAATTGACTTTATACCTTGCTATTAGCGATTGAAGAGAAAAAAGGAAGAACTGTTAGAATCAGCTTTGTATAAAATCTCAAAAAATTGCATTAAAGATTAATTTTAATACTTTTAAGTTATTTTAAAAATACAATGCTATTTACAACACAGTACAAGGTAAAAAACCGAATTAAGCTTTCTTGTTCCTTTTTATACACTGCAATAATAAATATATGTACCGTGAATATAAATATAAAAATAGAACACAATACTAGTGAAAACATTTTTTTAAGTATTTGCCAGTGAAACAGGATGCAACTGTCTTTCGTTTGCCAAAGGCGGAAGTTATTAGTTGTCAGCACTTTACACCGTTAATTCTGAATTTGAAAACCACTCAGCTGGATTAAGAGGATGACTGACAGTTTTTCTTGTTTTCTAAAATGTGTTGTATGGTGTAGAAAAAAACTTTAGCCGTTTTAAGTTAACTGGTACCACAGATGAACACAAGGTGAGTTCGTCGATACAAAATCTAATGGCAAATAGCGAAATGGAGTTGAAAGTCTGTCAAAAGTTCGTCCCAAATGCGGTTAAAGATCGTTTCGTTCTTTGTTGCAATTTCAATGAGGTTCATCTTTAGGCTAAAACAATTTGTGACATAGAAATTAAACTAAAGTGACGCCTAACGGGTTTATTAGTTTGCTTTTCGAAGAAATATATATTTTGAAATGTAATTACATATCTCTAGTATATTGAATTTTTAATTGCTTTAGTAAAACTTTAAAAGAGTTTGGTCAGCTATGCAAATCTAATAAATCAGCCTTACTGCAGATATTTACCTGTCTGTGTTTTTAGCCTTTCTTATGATTAAAAATGTTTTTCCAGCTTTGCAGTTTCACATGTTTCTCTAAAACGGATAGACATCAATTTTCTAACATAAGTGCTGTTCAAGTTTCCTTAATTTTGAACTGACTATACTAATGACTAATGTCAGTGCGTATCGTTCTGTAGATAACATAACTAGTACTGGAGTCTCGTTTGGAAGATAAGTCAAGTGTTTGTTTAAAAAAGGTAAGAGATTTCTTTTTTCACGTAGTGTTAAGGGTGGATGGTTTTTTTCCACATACTATCTCAAAAAGCAAATAACACAAAGTTTAAAAAGCTGAATTCAAAAAAGATGCTAAGGGTGCACGCATCCGGGTCCTAAGTTCCCCCACAGAGTGTAGTGTCACACGTTGTTCTTGTTATGAGAACCAGATAATTTCGGCCGAGGCACCTGGTTGTTTTCTTGGCAAATTCAGCCGTAACTTGTTCTTAACTCGCTCTCATTCTTATACATAATACAATTGTTATAGTTTAAAAAAGAGTTATGGTTCTTGAGCCTGGAACTTAATATGAGATTTTCTTTCAGTTTTTTGCAATTTTGTAATAAAAATCCGTGTTGTACTTTAGACGATTTTAAGTTAAAGTCTTGTCTCCATCATCGTCTCGATTGTTAGTTGAGCTAAATCCCTGCAATTGTTTAATACTTATATTTTGAGTTTGTACTAATTCAAATTTGAATGAAATCTTATTGTGGCTGTGGGAATAAAAATTTAATTCGCTTTTCGGCAGCAATAAAGCCCCAACATTTTAATGGATCCCCTAAGTTGCGCAGTGTATATAAATAATATGTACTTCTCGGTAGTTCGCAAAGTAGTTTGTTGAACCTTCAACTATTGCTTCAGTTTTTATTCACTAATTTGAATCTTTGGTAAGTTATTTCAATTTATCTCATTCACCGAAACAGCTGACAGCTATTTTCTTTTGAAAATGAACGGAGCTAGAAAACAATGTTTCTGCCTGCTTTTTCCCGTTTCACATTTTACTCGCATTACGGTTATTCGTCTGAAACTAAAAGGTGAGTGAGGATTAGTGCTAAGTCTTTGGTTAAAAGCCACTTACGAGCAACAACATCTAATTTCAAAGCAACGACACTCTTAACAAAAAATAATCCTAAGGCATTGTTGTGGATTATGATTTGTGAAAGAAATGTGGGTGTGTGACGGATGCATGCAAGTTAGAGTGAACGCACTTTGGACAAGGGATTTTAAAGCCTTTTATCTTGTAAACAAGCCTAATTTAAACATCTTTCATGACAAGTTTTGCCTTCTCTTTCCCCTCAACGCCCTTTCCTTTCTTCAAGGATTTTCTTTGATCCGAAGTCCTCAAAGGAAATCCAAGATAAACTGAAATCAACTCTCCCCATCAGGAACCGCTCATTATTTAGCCATTTTATACAAGAGCTGGTACCGAAGATAAATAGTGGTTGGGTAACTCATTTTTGAGTGGTTTAAAGATAGCGTAATTTTTTTTATCCCGCTTATGAGGCAGCATAAGTGAATCCAGTACTGGTATTATCAAAGAGGAAAGAATAAAACTTAAAATTATATTTTTATCAAAAGATAATTGTGTGAGTCTGAAAATGTTTTCCAAAACTTGTCATCATCCGTACTGGTCCAATTCGCAGGTCGTTTTTGATGGTACATTTAAAATCACGAAGGCTTCATGCACTTTCATCCGTGTATTTCGCTGAAGACTTAAAGCCAAAGAGAAAATGAGGCATGCGCTATTTTAGTGAAACCCTTGAAGCAGCCGTGGACGATCATCAACAAGTTCTTAAGTGTCGTGCGAAGTGAACATTTGACCACTATATATTCAGAGTATAATACTGTTATGAACATAGTGCAATGTTTTTCATAAAATGAAAAATCAGCAGTCACTTGGCTTGGCTCTTAACAAAAGAGCGTGGGAAAATAAACTTTTTTTGCGTTTTAAATCGGTAGCACTTGGAAGTGCGGGCGCTGATGGGAAATAGGGAATTCGTTTTGTTTAACCTAATGGTGCTTGATTGACTTTTTGTGGTTCATCTATTAATAGGGTTAGGTAAATTAAAACATATGAGAAAATGCTCCGTCATTGATTACAACTAAGACAAAAAAGTATAAGCCGTGCTTTTCCTGTTAGAGATTGGGGTGTATCAGCTTAAAACTGCAGAGGCCGTTTCCTTGACGTTTATGAAAGAGCTAGGAAGCTTTTGTATTCACCCTCGGTTTGAACTTGTTTGTTTTTCACTGGTCACTGGTCGCCCAATGCACTTGTCTCAGGTGTGCCTATGTGTCTGCTTGTAGACTAATCTGGCGTCATTCTATCCATTTTATTTCGTCGAGTAATCGCTGATGAGAAACAGGGAATTATTTTTGTTTACTCCTATAATGGTGCTTGATTGACTTTTTGTGGCTTAAGTATTATAGTAAATTATTTGTTAGTCTTTAAAATAGTTGGGTAAATGAAATGTTTCTTATTTTCCATATCCTTTCGGTCTCAAACCCACACCATAGATAATGAACAGCGCCACAGTTTCAATTTCCTATGATTCACCAAGGCGGTGTTCTGATCGCCAAGAGATATTTTGTGTTGATGTCTCCGTACTCAGTGGCTGGAAGGCAGGAAACCTGAGGATTTAGAGTCCATTAGTCATTGGAGGCTTTTAAAGTGGTTTTAAATCATTCTGCGTTGTCAGTTCTAAAAATGGAGACTTGATTTAACATAATGTCTCTATCAGTGGTTTCATTTAATTATGCGCCGTAACTATTTGATAAACATTCAAAAGTGCACAGTGCATAAATTAAAATAAACTCTATGCTGACTAAATATAAATACTGTAGTCTCGAACGATCTCGGAGGCATAATCGGTTTAAATGGTGGAATTAAAAAATCAACAAGTACTGAATGGAGGAGAGTCTTGTTCTTCAAGCTTTTGTTCTGCAAATGAATTTCTTAGGGTGCACCTTCCATTTCACAGCTTAAGACAAAATTTAAAAAATAAACTGTTTTGCTGAAATTCATTTCCTTCTTTTATGACAAATCTTCTACTTTTTCAATTAAGAAATAGGTCGGTATATTAAAATTTAGAAAATATAAATTCTGAAGAATGTTCAGCTAATAAACAATTAATTGCATTTTTTGTTCTTCCTATTTTTTAACTCATACCGGTGCATTCTTTCTGACGGAAAAGACGCTTATTCATTTCGAAGGAACGTTTATTCCAAAGTTGATATCTTATCAAAGCGGGCCTTTTTTTAAGTGAAGATTTATTCGAAGACGGACGATACGACAAGGAAATGCGGAAAGAACGCTTTTAAAACGTTTAAGTACACATGCCAAGATCGAACGAGCGGGTTCTAGTGAATAGTATGGAAAAAAAAATAAACGACGGATAGCATTAATTTGAATCACGTTTTTGAGGCTTTTAAAGTTTTCAGTGTTTTACAATGTGTTCTTTTACATTGTAGAGCCTACAAATTTATTTTTCGAATTATTACTAATAGCACAAAGTTTGCACATATTCAGTTTCAGCCCGCCGGCTCAGTAAATAATTTTCTCAATGTCCTTTGCATAAATATTTTTTTGTTTTTCAAAATAATGATTTACGAGTTGCCTTATTTTAGAAGATTTAACCTCAAGAATACCTTTCGATAGAATATTCCTGTAGATTAACGACGTACAAGTCGGTCAGTTGGCGTTACACTGAAACAAAGTGTCACGCCAGGGTGTCACGTCATGGAACATTTTTAGGTTTAGTTTGTGGTAGTGTTGAAGTTATCCTGATCATCCTGATCATCCTACTTATCCCGGCTCAGTCACATGGCTTCTATCAAGACTCTATGATCGTCTTTTGTTTTTCAGTCTTTTCTTTGTTTCAATTCCTCCTCTTTCTTTCGCATTATCATTTAAAAGAAACAACGACAGACATTCTTAAGCCTACCACCCTTG
>JAOEHT020219898.1:0-10990 GCA_025448195.2 Parazoanthus atlanticus | reverse complement strand
GCTACGTCCCTATGATTCAAAATTTGGATTCTTTAAATTGAAACAGAGGCATCAGCAAAATATGACGTATTTATGAACTCAAAGTTATGCCAAAGTTAATCCAGGATTTTCCAAGAAATGCCATTTTGCTTTGAATAGGAAGCAAAAATTTCTTTGAATTTTTCAGGAGTTTCTGGGAGTCGGAGTTGCAAGCATGTGGTCTCTTTATATTGAAATAGTTCGACATTTCATTCGGTCGAATAGTTAAAGCGTGTGATACATATTTTCAGTTTTGTAAATTAGTAACTTCAGTAGTGAACTAGCTGGATGTTACACCAAACTATTTACACCAAACTATTGTAAACCATTATCAGACACTTACCTATAATGGTCTGGCGATACGCAGCCTTGAATCTGTTCAAGTAGTATCTACAGGAGAGCAACCAAACAAGCTTTGAACCAACAAATCAGTATTTGTAATTGTAAGAAAATATAAAAGACTTAAAGAAAATTATAGTTCGTTTCTTGCCAATCATCGAAATCGTCCAAAATAGCATTGAACTATATACAACACATGGGGCCAAGGGGATAACTAAACTTCCGGAAAAAGAAATGATGGGGGACGAAAGGGTAGGAGTTGGGGGTTAGTCTGAAAGTTTAAGCGTACCATTTCCTACACTTGAGTACGTTTTTAGGGTATCTTCTTAAATTCCATTGGGGTTTTTTGGCATCATTTTGACGCTGTTTCAATATTTATAATGAAAATTAAAGCCGTTTTCTAGTTTTTGAAAAAAAGTATTCTAAAGAAAATGTTGTAAAACATTCCCAGTTTTCTAAACAAAAATGAAGCAAAAAAATGGGAAATGGGAAAATAGGACGCGTGATATTTCAAACTGGTTCTTTGATGAGCAGTAGATAAATAGTAGAGAATCCAGAGTGTATTTAAGCTTGAAAGCTCTTGTACAATAGATTCTAACGGTGGTATTACTTTGCAATTCTTATACATTAGAAGTATCCTGGACAAACCTGTTGGCTGAATTGTATCCATCTTTCATTACTCCTGTTATTTTGCGCTCCCCCGTTCGAGTGAAATCTCCCTAAATTCAAAGCAGCAGTGTTTATAGTTGAAAGAATAATACTATTATTCAAGAATGGTTGCTACTGGATAATATGTATATGTAAATTTCCGTAATCAGACATAAATATTTTAGTATGCATGTAACTGGTGCCCTCTGATTCACCGAAAATGAAGTGGAGAGCTACATATTCTGACTGGGTAAATGCAGCGTTTTTCTTAAGGAAGATATAAATCATGGTACATCTCCGAGTAAGCAGGTACAGATTTACCATGCAAGTAATGAGTGACTACTGACTGGGAAAGAAGGTACAGCCACAGCTATCTACTCTTCAAAGAATAAAGCCGAGATTGACTTTACTGGCTGGGAAAGGCATTACAACCACCAGCGCAAGACGGTACAACTGTATCATGACCTGTGTACCAGCCTTTCTGAAGGGGCTATTTCACGGTGTGATTGCACAATCTTGCAAATAGTCGACAAAAGACGTTAAAAAACAAAAATAACTTCTTCTACAAATAATTCAAGTACAATTCTGTCTCAAACGTTCCAAAAAAGGTGCGGATGGCTAAATTATGAGGACGATACAAACGGATTACAGATATGAGTAATGAAACCAATTTAGTGTTAGCTCGTATGATAAATTGTTAAATACCGTAATATATATCGCCTAAATGCATTGATTATTAACAATTCTGTTTCGATGTTAAAAGGGTTTCTTTGTAAAATAACATTGCCTTGTTTGATATACTTTGAGTACAAATGAAAGGAAAAAGTTTGGGAAAACAGCAGTTTTGCAATGAAGCATTCGTGAAACTGGCTCTCCAAGTTAAATACTGCCGTTCATGACGCACCTTCATAGCAGCAGTACCGGCATACTGTCGGCTTATCGCATCCCCATTATTGGCCCACATATCCTGAAATGTGGTGCGAATACTGGCTGGTAAAATCTGGTCAGGAAGCAGTTTGCCAAGCTTCTTCAGCTGAAAATACAAAAAATGGACAAAGTTAACAAATCACCTTACGGAGAAAAAACGCGTGCAGTAAATTGTCTATTGTAATCAACACACCGCAAAAAATGCAGAAAACAAAACCATAGAAAGCTAAACATTGCCAGTCTGGGGGATATGGAAATATTGCACGGTCTGTTAAAAACGATAACATGCACGTTTTCTTGGTTATAGTCTCAGTAACCTAACACAGCATCAAACCTCGTCAAACTACCACGTTATTTGCTGCGAAACAAAACTATGCTTAAATTGCCATGACACTTTCACCCCGTATATTGTATATATTTCCTTGATATGAATGATTGTATCTTACCAATACGACTTCTTGAAATAAATTATTACAAGTTTCATAATTCATTATGTGTACATTTAACTTTAAAACACTTGTCTATGAGTGCTTTGAAGGAGAAATAAACAATACATTCTCAATTGAAATTCACTTTAATTTCCACATAGGTTTGTTGATTTGATTTGTGCCTAATTATAAAGATAACTTGGAAACAATATTTTTGGCTTCCTTAGTCACGAAACTAATATGTAACTGGTTCAAAATATACATGAAAATTGAAAGGCTAGAATTATAATAATATACATTTGTATCGAGCAAATTTAATATGACATTTCCAAATGCGCCTTAATATATGCAGTAAAATTATAAAATTAACGTTTAATAATCATAGAAAATATAGACTAAAAAAGTACTAAACAATTTTCGAGGTTTTCTGCCATGTCATGATTGTGTGGTAAACCTTAAAGTCCGTAGTACATTAAATATACCTGAGTTTCCATGACTTGTCGTGCGATGGCCGCTTGTACAACGTTAGTTCTGTCCAGACAATCCATACAATTCACTCGGAATACACTCCGCTGGTCGCATATAATACCTCTATCATCAGTCCTGAAACAGCATTACACATCAGTGAAAACTGCTCATTTTCTGGAAGTATTGTGTCAAGGTCTAGAAACAATAGCACGGTGTACTATATAAGGCATCAGTCTTTGAAATTACAATGTTAAGGGATGTGGAAGCTTTTAAGCTTAAAAGCGTGCACTAGCTTGCACCATATTGCTGGAGAATTTTGCTGGACGAATTAATTTTGTAGCTTAACGTCCGTTTTTGTAAAAGAAACAGCTCCAGAACGGCTTATTGGATCAACATCAAACATTTTTTTTATTATCAAAAACTCTCAAACACAAATATTTTTTTTGTTTTAAACTATGAGAATTCAAACTACCATGTGAATTCATTGTTAACGCCACTATTTTCTATAATGGGGAATAAGTCAAAAATCGCAAAAATACTTCTGTTTTCAATTTAAACTTTGTGAAAGAATTATCCACCATCATTTGAAAAGGCCAAATTTCTTTTAAAGTTTGCGACATGTGACGCCATACATGACGTCGCACGATGGACAAAATGGTCGAGGTGTGTTCCAACGGTCAAGCTCTACTTCCTCACAAAATCTTTTTCACCCACGACATTCCCTTCTGTGTCTATATACCCGTAGTAATAGGCATGTTATTGGGTTTTTTGGTCCCTTAACCAGTAAAAAAAAAATTCTGTCTGGTCCATGCAGAACTTTCCTCTGTTACTGCACCAGGCGACCATATGTTACCACATCCTTGAAGTTAAATCAATTGATCAGCGCATGCTGTCTTCATAAGATTCATAACACGCATTGTTGTTTTCCCGTTTTGCAGAAATAATGAATTCCTTAAAATCACATATAAAATAGAAAAGTTGTTGTAGTTATATTCAACAAAGGAGTTACTTGCTAGTCTATTTACAACTCTAGCTGATAAATGCTTTCGTAGATGACAAATTTTCAACGTACCTAGACCTACTTCAAAATCGACATGTGAAATACTAAAATGGCGGTGCCGGTCACTTTGAAACCTTTTTGCTTCGACGTTTTCTGGTTGGTTCTGATAGCTAGTGCTTTACAGGCGATCACCTGCTGCTATAATGTTGTTACAATAATTATTATTCGACACTTCCGTCAAACTCCTGAAGCAAACTTGAGTCAAAGCTGGTGCAGAGCTACACACTTACCAGGAGTACCTCATGTCTCTAATAACATCACTGATGCTGTCCACCAGCACAGATACATTCTCGAATTTCATCCCACGACTGAAAACAACATTCGTAAAGTCAGACACATGACAATCATGGATGTAACTGAATCACATCATCTGCTGGCAATCCTTTCCTATCACTACCGACCATTTCCCTTCCAAGACAGTATTGGCATATTAAGTAAATTTATCACATGCAGTACTCACCAGTATTCATGGAAGTCAAACGTGATGTAAGTAAGAAGTGGATGATTCAGAGCCAGAATATTACTCATAAACACATCACTGATTATCTGAAATCAGAAACAAAAACCAGGAAGTTAAAAAGACCTGTACAAGAACTGGAAAAACTGATAGGTAAAATTATGTCTGTAATTGTGACAGTATATTTACCTTCTCTCGACCATTTTGCTCCACCAGACTGATAATTGCCTGTGAATAATATAAATATATATTGCAACTATCAGACAAGTATATTCTCACAATAGCTATATTTCTCTAGGTCAAGGTTCATACACTTTTGACCTTCTGAAATTTCATGACTTTCTATAACTTTTTCCATGACATAATTTTGACCATACTTTTTGGCGATACTTAACACAGCACAGTAACCAAGTTCAAGACAGAAAAAAAAGTCCATAAGTCGAGTCCTAACACTTTAAGCAGCCCATTTGGTATGACAATCAAACAACATATTCCATGATGTGAGGTAATAACAAAACAACATTGAACTGGGGGAAGGGGAGTATTTGGGAGAAATAGCCTACTTTACAAATCGTCATTTCTTTCAAGTTTGAGAACGTTCCAAGGAATTTCTTCCAATTAAGTTAAAGACAAATAATCATGAAGGTACTGAAAAAGCACAGGACCAGATCATCACCTGTTTTCCGTAAATGCTCAACTCTTTCTCAAAATGCCTGCTGAAAACCCTCTGAGTTTCTTCTTCATCTGAAAGAAAATTTGAACAAATCAAACTACAGTAATGTGCAGTTCCAGAAAATATCCACACAATGTGCAGTTATCAGACTGGGCCAGTTTAGAAAAATGTTAATTCAGTTCCTGGACAGTTTGTCTATCCATCTTCTACTATCTGTTTTACTGACTGTCTGACCACATGTCTGTCTTAAACCTATGTCTATCAAGTCTGGGAGATGGGCGGTACCATCTGTTTTACTGACTGTCTGACCACGTGTCTGTCTTGGACCTACCTCTATCAAGTCTGGGAGGATGGCAATACCATCTGTCTTACTGACTGTCTGACTACATGAGTGTCTGTTTTGGACCTACCTCTATCAAGTCTGGGAGGTGGGCGATATTTAAAACCAGGCTGACTCCAGAAAACAGGTACAGAGCCCCGCACTTGGACAAAAGCCACGTTGTGCATACTGGAACAGATTATCTGAGTACACAGAAACAAGTAATAAAAAGATATCTTAACTTTTGATGTTTTGTGTTAAATTAGAACTAAATATATTCTAACGAAATAAATTGTAAGTCCTTCCAACATTTAATGAACATAATGAGCCAGTTTCAGTTTCAGTTTATTTTTTTGCCTATGTTTCATACGGTTTACAGTAAATAAAAACATTTTATAATAGATAAATATATTACATACAGATAAAGGGACAGCAGTCAGATACATACATGAAAACACTAGGCGAGGAGGCTCATAAAGAAACCATAAAGGCTTAATATTTAGGTTATGGGCTCCTCAGTGTGTTTTAATTCTAAAAATATATGGGTGTGGCAGCAATAGAGCATTGCTGATACTAATGCCTCAATGTATACAACAGTCCTTCTGGATTCACAGTGTCACCATCTCTCTGTGCCGACAATGACTGTGTCAAAACTGGTGGTGACAGACATGAAAGTTGACGCCACTGCAATGTTCAGCAATGACGGTGACAATTTTGTGATAGTAATGTCAATGAAAACACTGTGATATCAATTTCTACATTAGCACTGTGGTAGCAATAATAGTGACAGCATTGTGAAAGCAATGCCTATGGGGTTGAATGACAGCACTGTGACAGTAATACACTGACAGCTCATCACATCAAACAATTTGAAAATTTGGAAGATCAACAATAATGAAAAGATGGTGTGTCTGTCAAAAAAAATTGACAAGACTTTAAGTTTATTTTTCATCTTAGAAGATAAAGCACCGTTGCATTGGTTTTGATACTTCTTGCTTACATGGAAAACAAAATAGCACTGACCTGCTCAGTTTCTACATAATTAGCAACATCTCCTTCATCATCCACTCCTCTTCTCTTGTAGCGAGTCCCTGCAAGGCACAGGAAACACCATACACAGAAAACAGTTTAACTTCAAGGGCCCAACTTGACTTTTTTGTTGGAGCTATAAAAATTAACACTGTATGCTTTTTGCAGAGTTATGCAAGATTTATTTTAAAAAAACCATATATTTCCATATGCACTATCAAGGACCAAAGTCTAAGTGCAAGGGTTTTCAAGTACTCAAAAAAAAAATTCAAGGACTTTCACAGATTTTCAAGGCTGCTGCATATATCTTTGTGGTATGAACAAAAGTTGTAGTTCTAAGTGCTAGAAGTGCTAGATTCTCAACACAGAAAACAGATTTATTACTAGTTTTCTATACTAAACATGCCAAATTTTGGTAACAGCCTGAGGTTAGATTTTCAGTATCTCCGCACCTGCTCTTCGTATGCTTCTCCGTGAAATAAGAACCATCTCAAATTCCTCGGGCGGCAACGGCATCCTCTGAATATCAGTTATCTCCTCCCCTTCCTCCACTTCAAACGTGTTCTCACAGTGTGTGATTTTGCAATAACCCTGAATGATGGGCACAACCCAATGAAGTGCACTGGGGTCCTAAAGGTGAAAATTGTGAAATTGGTACATTGTATTTCATTGTTTTATTGATGACACTGACCAGTATGTACAGCAGTTATATCGATAGACAGTGTGATTTATGACAAGATTAAAGTTGTTTACACAGGTACAGTAAATGTTTAATATATACCTCACTTTCAAAAAGTTCCTGAAGCATAACTTTGTTCCATACGAATCTTTCATCAATCTGTAACAGCAGAAGAATCAGAAAAATGTAATTTATTGTAAATAATATTAATTATATCAATAAAAGAAATATTATTCAGAAACGTAGATATAGCCAAATCCTGACATGAGCCAAGTGGCTTATTAGGTCATTGTTAATCCTCTCAGCCCCAAACACACGATATGACTTGTTGCTAAATTCTCCTAGACTGTCTCTATTTTTTTCCTTGTAAACAGGTTGGGAGAATTTTATTTTTCATCGTAGATAAAATGCTGTGTATGATTAATTGCTTTAATTATTCTCATTACCAAACAACTTATTTTGTGCGGATAATGTAAGGAGAATTTTCATACTGATAAACTGGCTGGTGATGAAAGGGTTAATTTCTGGTTTCAGTTTCTGCACTGAAAGTGCCAGTGAAAAAGATAAACATCTCCTGGAACAAGACATAATTCATTGCAGGTAGCCCCACCCTGCTCTCACCAGGAGAAGTTGGTACTCATAATTTATACAGCTAACAAAGTTTGGCTGGAATTGAGCAACCCAGGGTAGAGTAATTCCAGTGTTGTGATAAGGGAGCCCTACATTGGAGAGTGCAACTTATAAATATATATGTTACCCTCAATAAATTGAAGGTGTCCTCTCCTCTCCTCTCCTCTCCTCTCCTCTAATCCCACTCCCACTCCACTCCACTTTACTTTTAAAACTTTACTTTAAGTTTAATACAGCCCAGAGAAGTAAATTAATGTAGAGCTCTGAGCAGTACTGATGGTAGTTTTAAAAAGAACATTCATTTGATGGTTTTTCTTCAGAACTTGGAGTATGAATGACATTAAATCAGTACCTGCTTCTTTAGGTTTTGCATTAAACATTATTTTAGATTCTGATGAGTATTTTGGAGGTTAAGCAGCTACTGGCTGTACCCAAAAAACTTCATACATAAATAAATCAAAAACACTTAATATATAACCTGCTCAAACATTAAATAAGCAAGAAAAATCATTCACTGAATCATGATAACAACATCAACAGAACTGATGCTGGTGAAAAGAACCGCTCACCCTTTGCCAAATATTGAGACTGCTGTTGTAGTCATTGCTGAACTGTCGATGGAGCGTGTTTGTGAGATCACCCGTGGGGGAGTAATAGAATGAGTCGGAATCATTGAACATCTTCAACAGTTCCTGAAGAAAACAAAAGGTTGGAGAAAATAATAATTAATAGCTAAACATTTAAATAATGAACTAAGAAAACAACAAACTGCAACTCTATAAAATAATGAATGCACAAGTTTCCAATAATCTATGATTCAGCTCTTCCATATATTAAAAGTTGCTGTTCAGTTTGAAGCTGATGAGAATAATGAAAATTTTCATATTTTGCGAAAAGAAGCAAAAACATTTATAATATTATGCTCTGAGATATTGTGAGCAAAAAGTTTTGTAAGAAATGGATGTGAGAAGACTGCCACAGTTTCCAAAGCATTTTTCTGAAGGCTACTTTGGCACAAAATGCAACAATGAAAACAGAACAGATGAATACTATGTACAACAATTCTTTAGATAGCTGACATAATTATCTGTTTAGTTGAATGTTACCTCCAATAGCCTTCGCTCCAACTTCTCTTTTTCTTTATCCTTGAATTCTTTCTGTGTATTCTGTTAGTAAATAAACATAATTACCATAATCTACATTACTTTAAACAATTATTTCAAGATCTATGACATTATAAATACAATTTATTGTGACACCAGGTATTTCTATGTGTGGCTGACAGCCCTTTTTCTTGTAGAACATCTCAAGAATGTCATTTGAATGTCACTCTGAAGTGCATAGTAGTGCTTCGCAGTTGAACTTTCTGTCTGAATTCTGATGGGAGAAAGTGACAAAACATCCAGGAAACTGAAGTGACAAGTTCAGCCTTGACAGGATCCTCATTGACAGGATCCTCATTTGAAAAACACTTTTGCTCTAGTTGACACAAAACTTTAGAAAATTAACAGAAGTCTTCATCATTAAAGTAGAATGGTATAGATCATTCTGTAATCTGCAACAAGCTGCAGTCTATCTATCAACTATAGATGGCACACTACACTTACGCTACCACTGATATCTGAGCATGTACTAGCTACCTGGCATGCACCAATCATCCTGTCCTTACCTCTGATAACTGTCTACCAAGCAACCTAGCTTTTGCCAATTTCATAGGAACACGAAAACCTGGTCGTCTGTCCACTACTCTCTGCTGCAAGTTAGAAAACTGGTTAACATTGATGACAGATTTTTAGTTTGGTTTTTACAGGATATTTTTGTGACAAGTTATGAAGTGTTTGAGATTCTTCAGGTTGCTTTGATAAATTGAATGGCCGATCAGTTAGTTAATCCACCTAGTTAGGTGGGTTAAACATACAAAAAAATATTTACAAACTTAAACACTGGCCAAGCAGAGATGCAAGTCAGTCCAAACTTTAAATTTGTGTTGAACAGGCATTTTGTTTGAGCAAAAACTTGCACTGACTTTGAACAAGCTAAAATCTGAATGCAACTTTGATCTCACAACACAAGCTTGTCACACATCAATGCAAGTTCCTGTAAGTCAGTGGGCAAACAAGGTGAAATTTGAAAACAAGTTTAATGGTCAAAGCTGGTACTAACTTGTATCGACTTGTGAATCTGTTCGGACAAGGCTTTAAGAATATTCTTTCCACCAGATACTATTATTATACCGTCTGCCACTGACAGTAGCTATACAATCATGTATTTCTATGCTATCAGAAACCAAAGTTAATCAAACAAAATTTACCAGTTGAGAGCTCAATATAGTGATTTGTCTTACCACTGTTTTGATGTTGCCTTTGATGTTGGTGGCAGCAAATTTGATGGTATTCCATGTCTGTTGCAGTCCCTTTTGTTGCCCATCCCCACCTTGCAGAAACTTGCGCTGTTTGCCACCAGTACCGTGCACTTTACAGATCTACAAAATTAATAAAAATAAACTCAAAATGTCCATGCAAATATCAAGTGTGCCATCCAGCAGGCATTTACATCATTTAAGCTTGTTTTCCACATTTTGAAGTGATTGGGAACAGTCGCCAACAGTCTGCCACAAGCGGTCGCAGCTGTCAGTGATCGACACAGATAATATGGAAACAACAGTCAGAAGCATCTGCAGTAGTCTGCAACCACCTGCAACGAGTGGTTTGCATGGTCGGAAGAGTTGAACTCAATTCAACTTTCCTGACTATGGTAACTTTTAACGGGAACATAAATGTGTCTGAGACTGTTGCCGACATACGGTCGTCAACTGTTCCCAACCACTTCGGATCATATGGAAACCAGGCTTAAGATAGAATTGGCATCAGATGATAGTAATTTAGATGCAACTGAAAATGTATTAGCTGAAAGAATCTGATTCAGATTAATGAAACTGCAGTTTTATTAATATTTAATTTATTAATAGTTATAAATAATTATGCACTGTCCATTTCATGGTATTTATTAACTTTATAACCGAACAATTTTATAACACTTTATTTATTTATGTCAATGAGTATTAAACAAAACAGATATTAATTTTATTAAAGTTAAAATATTTTCCAATCCAGTCTTCTAAAACCACTGAACAACTACCTATATTTCATATTTAACCCTCTCAGCCCCTAACACGCCATATGACGTATTGCTGAATTCTCCTAAACTGTATCTATAGTTTCCTTGTAAACATCTTAGATAAATTGCTGTGTATGATCAGTTGCTTTATTCTCATTACCAAACAACTTATTTTGTGTGGATAATGTAAGGAGAATT
>JAOEHT020219813.1:0-10990 GCA_025448195.2 Parazoanthus atlanticus | reverse complement strand
GGGGGGGGGAGACGCGAGGGGTTCATATGGTTTGATCGAAATTCCTAACCTAAGACAAATGCATAAAACATGTACATTTGAAGGATAGCGGTGGCATATTTGTTGAAATATATTAATATAAGAATCGAACTTTCTGGATCCGCCCAAGTAATGAGTAAGGACCTCAGTCCACAGACGAGGGAAATAGTTATCGATAACAATATGCGGTCGATAACAAAAGGTAATCGATGACTTATTTGTGCTCGATACAGCTTGGTAACTTGCCTTACTACGTATGTCAAACTTCGTTCCCAGGACGTCGCAAAATTTGGACTAGTTGTCGATGACTATCTCACATACGGAAAAAATTAGTTGTCGATAACAAAACAGTCATGTTAGTTATCGATAACAAAAACATTTTTCCTTTTGAAAGGAAAACTTTTCAATTGTCGATAACTAGATTTTTGACAGTTTGTTTTCGATGACTTGGGACACACACGGGATTTCTTAGTTATCGATCATTTTTTTGTTATCGACAATTAGTAGTTATTGATAACTATTTCCCTCGTCTGTGGAGGACCTAAATCTGTAAAAATATCGCCCAAAGTTCTCGCCTGAACACTAGCACTATTCATGGCTATTCACAGAATGAGCACAGAGAACCCATGTGTTATTTTGCCCAATGTTGCTGTTGTTTTTTTCCTTGTAGAAAATATCCAGAAATAACTAGTTCTTGGCAGATTTCTTGCCATTTATGCTCTCTACTGAAGCGCTTATTCATACCAGGCGCACGTTGACATGTCGGAAAAACGACCACCAAACTCACAAACTTGCAAAAAGCAAGAAAAATATACAAAAGACAAGGGTTTTAACATGCCAGGTCTTCTACGTCCACTGTGAAAGGTCAATCGCGTAATTTTTTGGTCGAAAAATGTTACACACTTCACATTTTTGCAGTGAAAAATGGATTTCGAGACGCCACCTAGGAAATTTGGCCAGCAATTGCTACGTCGCACGCATGCGTAGTCGTTATTTGGACATGTGGCGTACGTTTCAAACATTGAAAGAGCGTGGAACCTGGGAACAAATTGGGGTCACAGTGGGGCTCTCCGTCACTCCTCCGAGTGTTAGTGGTGGCCAATAATTAGATCAAATTTCACGTCCATATTTGGAGTTTAATCTGTTAATCTGAATATATTAATAGGAAATAATTTGCTCCCAGGTTCCTAGAAATTTGTAACGTGTGCCTGATATGAATAAGCGACGCATGAGAGAAGAACTGATTACCAGAAATCGGCCCAGAACTCGCTTATTCTGGATATTTTTTAAAGTAAAAAAGCAACAGAAAACTGCTTTATTTTATCAACATTGAACATGTTCAAGGTTATAAGATCAAGTTACTCTGTATACACAGCGAGCAATCTCTCTCTCGCTCTCTCGTTTAAATTCCGGAAAATGAAGTGAACGCTAGCCGCCAAGGGTATAAATGAAATAAATGTAGGTGCTAGTTTTGCGGCTTCTTCATTCTTGAGGAAAACTGAGACGAGTTCACAGTTGAAGTAAACTTAAATTCCTGAAAGGCATTAGTTGAAAATCGGTCTTCTCGCTTTTCTGGGGTTTATCTACGATTTATGAAGTTACAAATTTCGTAGAAAAGCTCCAGTTCCGGCGGTCAAAGACAAATTTGAAGAAGGCAGTTTCCTCAATTTCTCTTAACTGTTTTATACCAACTAATTTGTGTTTTTCAGAAGTTTAGAGCCATTGTAGCAAAATTCAAGATATTTAAATCACTGGCACAACTTTGTCAATAATCATGCAAGTAAATCACAAAACTGCAAGTTTGCCGTTTGTCCGCTGCGTCAGTCACAAAATAATTAGTCAGTATTAAAGACTAGTTTACCTCACACGGGAAGTAACGTACTTTTGTGAATAATTACTGTAATGCTAAACGACACAAAATGTAATTGTATTTTAGCATTTGAAGCACAATAAAGTCACTCGTGGGATTTTATATTTAGTCTGTTGTTCTGGGATCAATAATTATACAGATCCTCGAAGTGTCCCGCGTACATGAAGCAATACCAAGAAAACCTTTGTACGACGGGTGAAAACCATATTTATAATTGAATAGGCAAGGATCACAAAAAATAATGCCCGGGTCGCATATATCTAAAGCTTCTTTGCTTAAACTTTGCTGAACAAAAAAGTTTCTCTGTGGCCCTCAGTCAAATTTCAATACTTACTTAAAATAGTCAGTCCTTTAACTTGGACGAATAACAATCGCCGGAATATGGGCGCTTGATAGTATGGGTAATTATCAAGTTTGAATTCAATTTGGAATTAATTTGCACTAGGACTAAAAATTGCATGGCCCCAAATTGAACTCGAAACCGTATGATTACTTGTTTTGATCATATGGGCCCGATGCATGAAAAACTGAAAACTTAATACAGTATTTCCTTTGAGAATATTTCATGACTTTCAATAAGAAATTGACTCGGACATCATCTGAAGGTTTTCCAAACATTTCCAGAGTTTCTGAACATTTCCCAAGATTTTATGAATATTTCCCAAATTTTACCGAACATCTCCGAAGATCTTCATAAACACTTCCAAAGATTTTATGAATATTTATGGGAATCTTCCCAATATTTTTCGAACATTTCAGAAAATGGTTCGAACATTTCCGAAGATTTTGCAAACATTTCCGACGATTTTCTAAATATTTTTCGAACATTCCCAAACAGTTTTAAAACATTTACGAACATTTTTTGAACATTTCGATAGCATTTTGAAACCATTGTAAACGAACACTTATAAAAGGTTTTCCGAACCCTTTCGCATATCTGGAAAATTTCATTTCCAAATTTTCCTAAACGTTTTTTAAAGTTCCGAACATTTTGTAATTGCACTGAATAACACCTTTTTGCACGGAGGCCACACCAATTTCATTTCTTGTTCTACGGATTTTTCAGGTCAATATTGAGGACCGGAGGCGTTAAAACAAAAAAGAAAAAGTAACAAGTTTTTCGTTAACACAAAAGACAAAGTGCTACTTATATTAAAAAACCCTTTGGGCATGATCTACACGAGACGCCAATACAGTATATCAAATAAGGTTTATTCGCGTAATTAAAAACATTTTCGTTTATCAAATCAGAAGTTCGTCTTTTTGAATAAAACAAGCATTTCTACTTCAATTTTTCTTTCGTTGTGAAACCGTTTCCTTTCTTTTTTTTGCATTTCAGCAAAATCGGACCACCGGGTTCGTACAGCAAGAAATTTAATTGGTGTGGCCTGAATTATAAAATAGCTTAACCAATCAGCGTTCAGTATTTTTTTCATGTGCATGATTGCGACGAAGAACGCAACCTAATTTGGTGTTATGAGTGTACTACAATTACCACTAACAATAACAACTTTTTCCAGTGCAAAAGCATATTATTTCACTGATACAAATATATAGCAATTTATTTTACCTGATGAGATCATTTAAATTAACACATAGAACATGTTTGTAGGATAAATCGTTCCACAAGAATACTGCACTTGACACACAAGCTAAAACACAGCTTCATTTCTTTTACAATCAACTGTCAAAATATGATCATTCTTAACACATCATGAAAATGTGAACCTTCTCGGTTTTGCATGCTCACTTAATAATTTCTTTTTAAACTAAAATGCTAGAACCAGTTTTTCAGTGCAAGTAATATCCGCAAAAATCCTGCTGCCGTGGACAACCAACAACTTCCAAAGCACTTTCCATTTGCCAATCCGGTTTGACCATTGTTAATGGGAAGACCAAGATGCGCACGTGCATTTTTTCCCGCCACAGCTCACCAAATCCCCCCGCTTTTGCCGACCGAAACAGGAGAGCTGAACGGCTCCCATGGGCAGTCCGGTTTGAACTGGTTCCAATAGTTGCAAGTTACATGCGAGAGCTGACTAGTTAAGCCAGCTATCAGAATTGTGCCGACTGTCCAAAGCAGGAGAATCCGAAATCTGGATGCAAAAACAGCCCAGGATCCCAACTCCGAAGGAACAGAACCCATTTCATACATCAGAAAGAGACCATTAATTCCTGGTTCTCACTACAAATCAAAGATTGTCTCTAAAATTTGCAATATTCATACAAATAAATTACCATGACTTCAAACTCTACGGGTTACAATCACAGATACAAATCGCACATATCTAGCAAAATTAACTGCTAATTAATACTCTCGCAACCAAATATGTGTAAATCAAATTATGTTAAATTTAATACATGTACTTCCGTATTTCTTTTAAGTGCAGGCATTTGCTAATTGTTACAAACACCCAAAGACATCATAGAAAGTCGGCACGTCATCTGCTCCCCCTTCCGTCTTAAGCAATTTCAATCACTCTCATTTAAGTTACTGACGGTTCAAATATTAAGAGATTTTCTCAAACAACATTTCCTCAGAAAAGTACTGAACTCTGTAGCCTAAGTATGATATGAGAATCAGACATTTTCTTCATCTTTCGCTAATATGCTGCAACACACATTCTGTAATAATGTTAGTAACGTACAGTCCCCAAATTCCTCCTCCTCTACTGTATCATCCTCACGACACTACTGTCATTTTCAGTACCTTCATCCTGATGTGTGCACAGATACAGAAGTGCCTGTATGTTTGAGTTTGTACTTTGCTTGTGTGTGTGTGTGTGTGTGTGTGTGTGTGAGTGCGCGCACGCGCGTGTCACTGTACGTTTGTACAACATACAACTGGAATTTCAACTCAAATATACGGTGCTGAATGCTGCCATTTAAAAATTATCAACCTAGTACCAAAGCAGCGTGATTACAACCAGACTGCTAGTGAAGACAGTTGAGAACGTAAAGGCTCTTCAGTCAGGTCAGGGTTCGTACAGAATTTTGCAGGTAAAATTCCAGACATTTTCCAAACTAATCGTAAGAAAGACCTTTCTTCATCTAAAGTTTTTCACTCAAGCCTCCACTTCAAAATACAACCATTTCAAAATGCCTTTTTTCCATACGCCCAGACTTTTTCCAGATCCTGACATTTCCAGCTCTGGAAAAACGACCTTTAATTTTCTACTTTTATTCAGACTTCCCAAGACTCTGCACGAACTCTGTCATTCTCAAAGGGAAATTTGCTAAATTTTTCAAAAATCTATTTACAACTAAACAGTTTCAATCCTAAAACTGTTTGTTTACAATGAGGGACACATCACTTTGTATGTGGGGTAGGTATTCCGGCACGGAAGGGTAACAAGCACCCCACAAGAGGGTGTGGTACTAAATTGAAAGAACCAGGTACATGTAATACTGTACCTGTAGCACACTGACAAACCTTTACATCATCACCTGTTTTGGGCTCTGAAGAGCCAGTCCAAAACTGTGCAACGTATGTCGTGGCTTTGCCACCAAGTCGTTTTAAATCAGGTTTAAATAGCGCTACTATTTTACTTAAAATAGTAAATTTCTAGTCTTTTTTTCTTCTATTTCAGCATCATAACGTGTACTTGTGCTTTGAAGTGGAGCCAGTCTTGCTCATGGTGTCTTGATGCGCCTGAAGTATAATCAAAATTAATTTTTATACCATAGGTTCGCAGTGAAGTCGATGTTACCACCAGAGGTGCATCTTCGCCTAGTCAGATAATTTCTAAGCACTTAACTCATATATATATATATATATAAAATAAGGGGGTCATTTTCCACTTTCCCGTATTACTCACCATGGTAGTTCAAGTAAGTTCCACCAAACACTGCTATGATAAACCTCAAACTTGTCATCGGAGTTCCTCTAATACCCACAAAATCTGTTACTTTAATTAGCAGACAATAGAGCAAAGGAATCGCCTTCAGCTTCCTACCCTGTCTACTAGGGAAAGCTTTTCCCCTATCAATATTTTGAGGTTCGTAAATAATCGACTTAACTGGTCACCCCACATCTTAAAAATGAAAATTTAGCTTAAATGCATTCTGGGGTTAAAAACATCATAAACATATTTTTGAACTTTGAGAATCTGCAGGAATCATCAAAAAGCACCTCTTTAAGTCTCCTACCTCATATGCTAGTACAGTTTTTGGATGGACAGCAAGTCTTTCCTTGAATGTGCGACTAAAATCAAAATGCATAATGAGAAATATAAGTTGACATGCCACTGAGTTGATTCACTCTTTATACATAATTATAAATGGGTTAAATTTCACTGCCAGAAGCAAAACACTCACCCTACAGCAAGATTTGCGTCTTGATCAACTGCATTGCCAGTCCATATCGCTAACTTATCGCCCTTGTTTCGGATTTGAACAACTGCTCCATTTACATTGTCCGAGAAGTCTCCAAATGCTTCTCCAATTAAACAAAGTAACTAAAACAAACAAAAAAATCTCCAGTTTATTTGACAGACAAAACACTGTAAATCAAATTGTCATGTTTCAAGTAGAAATGAAAACAAGCAGCTTTTATTCACTTCATTCTTTCAATTTTGGAAGGCAGAAACTTTTTGATCAATCAACCATTGACAATATTCTTCTTGCAGTTGCTAGATAACAGGTTTAAAATGGGCAAAACTCTAAGCTCATTTGAACCATCTCCATAAAAACAAATTTTTTAAGTGCTAGGTTGTAATTGTTAACAGTCAATTTCATTTTCTTGAAAAAGCTTTTATTGCATACTGGCAGATTGTGAGAATGCTTCTACCTGTAATCACTCAGGTACAGTGAATTCAAATTCAAAGATTAAACCATGATAGTGATGGTGCCAGATCACATTTCTTTTGTATGAAAAAAAACCACAGTTTGAGAAGAATTAATGAAAAATACTGTGCACATACATGTATTTGATGAAAGTGGCGTACATGTAATAGCACAAGTGCAAAGCACAAGTGATACATGCATTTGTATTTTCATCACATAGAACTTGCATTTTTCATTTAAAGTTCTTCAAGAACTTTTAAATTGGTACATGTATTTCCTGTTAACACCACAACTACAAAAATTACCAACTTTTTCAAAAGTTCCGATCATTTCCAAATATTTTCCAAAGGTTTTCCAAAAAATTTGGAAATTCCTCAAACAATCTTTCAGAACATTTTCAAACACTTTCCAAAGATTATTTTTCCAAAGATTCTCCAAAGATTTTCCAAAGATTTTCCAAAGACTTCCGATGATTTTCTGAAGATTTCCAACATTGCCAAAAACTTTTGAAAATTTTCGACATGCTTCCAGAACATTTTCTTATAAAATATTTCTAAAATTGGTGACAAAATTGGGGGGGTGGGGGCTATTGGCCTATCGCCTAAATCTACCCCTGGTGATGAAAAGTAAGATCAGTAACACTGATAATCTATGAATTTGTTTATAATTATCCTTAATTAATAGTAATTTACATTGTTTCAAAATGATACCATTTGTCAAATACATTGTAAAGGGCACAAAATGTTAATTTGACAAAGAGCTGAAATAACGATGTTGTCTCTACATACTGTTTCAAGCCAAATCCTGTCCAAATCGTTTTGTCTTTGTTGTTTGTTTGTGTTAATTAACCAGCGACCTCCTTCTTTGTTCTTTTTATCTTCCCACATAGGTTCAATTCCATCCTGCAAGTTAGGCACAGTGCAATGCTTAGTCTAAACCATAATTTGTTTGAATTTTTAAGTGTGCTTTAATTTGCGAATAAGTAAATTTTAACCTTACAGTGAGAAAACTTGACCCTAATTATAAAATGATTCTACCAGTTATTGAATTGAATACTAATTAAGTTATGCAAAATCAAAACTATTTTTCAAAAATGACAGTTACAATATTAGAACATCTAAAGATTTTTTGGACATTTTAAAAACTGTTTTGTAGATAATTTGATAACAATTATTGCTATCAATGAACAAATAATTATTCCAAGAAAAAACATGAAAGTATGGAAAATATTAAGCCCCCTTCTAATAAGAACCTATTCTTGGATATTGTAAATATAAACAAGCTTCGAGCCACTGCCATAACTCCACTCCAATGGAGGATTTCTATATTAAAAAACTGTATAAAATATGTCGTTGCTGTAAGGATTTTGTTTGATTGCTCAAGATGTTAGAATGTTTAGTCCCAAGCAAACACAAAGACATTAGGAGATTTAAGTAGTCAAAGTAATCTGAAGTGGATTAAGGTCAACAGTTTCTTTAGTATGAAACATAGAAAGAAGAAAGCTGTGATAACCAACAATTTAATAGATTATTACTCCCCCTCAGTCCTCCAGGACAAACCCAAGTCCAAAATGTGGGTAAAATTTAAATTTATCTTCAAACATCTAGTCCAGTTTTTGTAAAGAATTATTGAAACACTACTGACAATGAAAAGTTACATGTACCTAAACCTACAATGTTGAACACAGTCGGTCTACAACTTGGAAGTAAACTCAATTTTGAGCATGCAGACTGACCCACTTTGGAAAAACTGGGCCCAGGGAGCTAAATAGAGAAAATATGATAACAGTAGTATAGAATGGGGGTGACAAGATTCTAACCCTTCTTAGCCCCTCCCACTCCCTGCCTCCCACATTTATGTACCAACAGCTAGAGGCTCATGATCACACCATTCTCAATTATAGTAATACAGTAATAATTATAATAATAATGGTGATGCTGATGAAGATGATAATAATAATAATAATAATAATAATAACTATTATTATTATTATTATTATTATTCTACAAAAATACTTCTTCCAGTCACCTACCTACCATGATCCCACCATCTAAAGCCCCCTGACCACATCTTCTACTCCTCCTTGCTCCTCCCCCAATTAACAACAATACCGTTCTTTCTGATCTTAAAATAATGCTGCATGCTACATAAAGACAAACCTCACCTTAAATAAGGAATAATCACATCCTGACTGCAATTTACTTGCAGCTTGAATATGATTATAAATCCTAAGGAAAGATAAAACAACATATCAGTTGGTTCTAACAGGTGGAACCACACGCCGACATTCAGTAGGATTATTATCTCAGTTTATACCATTAACAGGGCCTCTGACAGGATGCAGTGGTGCGGAATCACATCCTACAACAAAATCTGCATCCACCACATCCTGAGAGCATTTCTGCATAAGTTTGGAAAAATTATCAAAAATTATGGACTAAACTGATACTATTTAAATACCTTCTTTATAAAGGAGTTGCATAGTTTTCACAATTTTCCCTCTCTGAAATAACAAAAACATCGAACAAAATCCAAGGAAAACACACTCTACAGTGTACTTTCACAATTTCATTCCACCAGACGTTCCTTGCACAGTATCAATCAATTCTCGCCTGGGCTCCAGTGCAACTATACTGCTTCTGTGATAGGACAAAAATCACAATGCAACTATGAAAACTTTAAACTTCCGCTGACTGCTGTAACAGTTATCACATTAATTTTCGATCGACTGGCACGTCCATGTGATTTTTCCAGCTGAATTTTGTGTCTTTGTCTAACAACCATTATTGCAGAAGGATGAGTATAACAAATTGAGAATTTGTCCTGCTGACGAGTGACATCTTGGAATAAGTATACTTCACAATTATTCACAGACTTTTTGTTCTTTGAAACTTTTTCTCAATCAAAACAAAGTAAAATGTTTACACTGGCTTCAGTTCTGGACCCAATTTCTGACTAAAAAGCCTCGTGTATAGTTTGGCAGCCATATTGGATTACTTGTATGCAGTATTTCCCATTGCATAGGATCATAGGCTCAAGAGTCTGTGCTGGCGTGACATTCAAGCATGTGATGATACTTATTTCCCAGCCACCTCAAAAGAAACCATGAACAAAAGAAAAATTGAAGTCTCAGCAAACTAAATATTATACACTCATCAGTATATCTGAATCTAGATGTCAATCAATTTTGACAGAATGGAAGAAAGGAAGATCTTAGCTTGAGTACATCGAGAACAGTATGTTGGAGAGTTTCCTGCAAAATAAGCTATCTTGCAGTTAATTGACCTTTGATTATTGTCAGCTACATCCCATTTGTATCTTTCAAAAGAACACTTAACAGATAATTAAATAACAATGTTTTCAAGCTAGTGTTGTTATATTAATATAATTAATTGTCCTGAAAGATGAATAAAACACAAATCATGGTTATTAATACGAGGTCTCCCGGGAAAATTTGAAAGTTTGCCCGGACTAGTCAAATTTCATAAGGGCAAGTATAAAATGAGATATACTTGCCCTATTGACATGTATGTGAAACAACAAATATGGATCCCTGTGATTATAATGTAATGTTACTTACGCCCAAAAATCTTCTACAGTATCAAATGCAGTAATATGTCGTAAGTTAGCCGCCCAGGACTTGGTTTTATCATTTTTAAAGAACCATAATGCCCATTTGTTCTGCAGTGGATGCTTCACTCTAGCTGGCACACGGCTTACTACAGCAGTGGAACTCTTTTCCTAAAGCAGAAAAAGACTGGTGTAAATACAATTACAATACAGATAGCAAATTATATATGGGGGACTCTGATCTCTAACTGGTTTGCCTAAGGGGGGCCTGAAAAAAAAGGAATCTATAAATTTTTCACCTATTCCCCTCTCAAATATTGAATGGTCCCTAAGGTTCACAGAATATTACTCTGCGGGGGGAGTACTCAACCTAAGTTTGGGTATGGGGGTTCTGCCCAGACACTCAAACCCTGACCCTGTTTATGAGAGAAATTCTCGGAAATTCATATGTTTATGATTTTCAGCTCAAAATTTCACACATTTAGTCAATAAGACATGTAATTTCTAGACCCTGTTTATGATAAACTTTTGAAATCAAAAAATTATTATCAGAATGTCAAAAAAGTATACCCCGAAGGGTGGCACATCCCTGTATAGCTTATGTATGGGAGTACCCCCACCCTTCCCTGGGATATTACTGCCCACCACAAATTTTCAGAACTTTTCCAATTGAAGAGCTCGGTGCAAAAACGGCCTAAGTGACGATTTTGAACCACCCTTCACAAAACCTTGAAATTCTCCACTTTC
>JAOEHT020219729.1:0-10991 GCA_025448195.2 Parazoanthus atlanticus | reverse complement strand
AGTTTTCGGCCATTTTGAGGGAAAATTTTCCGTGATAAAATTGTCAGTTTCCATATTTGGACAAACTACAGGATATATGATTTATACCTTGAGTAGAGAGCCAATCAGATTACCAGAAATTCAATATCCAGTGTTTGGTATTTAATAATATTGACTAGTCACAAACTGTGTGACCGTCTAACACCGGTCTTCCTCAGCTCCTACGAATCTAAAGCCTTAGCAAAACGTAGATGCAAGTCGATGCAAGTCAGTGCAAGTTTTGACCTTTAAACTTGCGTTCAACTTGCCCTTCATTTGGCCACCGATTAAGAACTTACACCAACTTGCGTTCAAATTTGAGCTTGCTCAAAGTCGATGCAAGTCCAGGCAATTTGGTGGCCGGCCAAACGAAATGCAAGTTGAACGCAAGTTTAAAACTTGCAGTGACTTGCATCGACTTGCAACTTCGTTTGGCCAGGCTTTGGGAAAACGTTTTTGTTCACTCAAACCAACTTTTAAAACCCAGAGACTCAAGACTAAGTTCTCTAAAGAAGTTATCTGTAACTTTTATTTTTAGGTAATTTTAACTTAGTTTCAAAGCTGATTTAAAATTTTAATGTAAATTTAAAGTATTTCTGCGTACGGCTACAATGTCTTAGTGATAAAGTATTATCTCTATCTATCTTTGACCAAAATGAAACTTGACTGTCCTAACACGAAAGACTAGAAATTGAGAAGACTGTTTTTCTACTCTAGATCTGTCGGTTCTTGCCTCTCTCCTTAATATCTTCATTAATTTGACTTTGCAGATCCAGCAGTTGACAGACGAATTCAACGATAGTGCAGACGTACTACTTGATGCGAAAACGAAAGAGCTGATGAGAAGATGACAAATCGCATTTATTTTATTATGTATTGACCAAAAAGTTGTCACACCAAAATAATATATGTACTAAATTGCATTTATATTTAATGACTTTGCTGCCTGGGCTGTAAAGGGTCATCGTAATCACAATCGTCGTCATATACATGTAATCAAGAGACGTCACGCAGAAATTTAACATATGTATTAAATTGCACTTATATTTTTGAAATGACTTGGTTGCCTGGGCTGCAAAATGTTATTGTTATCATCATCATTGTCATACAATCAACTTATTAAAAACAACAATAGAAAACAGCAAAAATACTGAAAAACGCGCTCTGTAATGGTTCTTCCGATATTCGACTGTGGCGCATGTGTTCGAGACAGCTGTTGTTGAGGTCGTAGAGAATATCTAGATCAGTGTTCTAGCTAGGCCAAAACTAGAGGGCGCTGCACCCTGTTGTTTTTCTCAGCGCCCTTTCGTTTTCGTGCAGCACCCTGTTGTTTTCTTGTCACAAACTTTTCTTATAATGTAAAATTGTAATAAAGTGAAGAGAGGTTGTAGGTTTTCACTCGATATTTTCGATATTTTTACGCACAATCGAACGATCGCTGTCAAACAGCATAATTCCAATGAACATTAATGATATGTAAATTAGAGCGCCCTTTCAATTTTTTAGCTAGTTAGAACACTGCTAGATAAGCTAGCTCCGCGCTGCATGCATTTATCAATTGTAGACCTGTTCAACAATGTGACCTCAACTTTACTTTGCCTGGCCCAATTTGCAGCTTACTCTAGTTTATAAGTATTTCGATGGTACAGTATGGCTCCCAATTATCTTCTATCGTAGGGCCGTGACAACCAATTTTAAGTTGGGGGGTGGGCAATTTTTTTATTGGGGGAGCGAGGGCAGTAAACGTTTTGTTTCATACGCAGCGAAAGTTGCACCCGGCCCCCTTTATTCCTACGGCCCTGAAGCGTCGCTAGAGTTTTATGCCTACAACGTCAAAAACAAGGATGCTTTTAGGATGCCACGCGCCAAGACGTCCAAGTACCAAGGATCTTTTTATAATTTTTTATTCAATTAAATATTTGACAGGAATTTCTAGTTTGGCATACTGGTCCTGTATAAATTAAAATTTACAACAAATCTGAATATATTTTATATACAGAGAACAAAGAAAGCAATTTACAATAGTTTATCAACTCCTATCTTCTCCTTACCGTATCGCTGTAGAATAGATAGGAAATGT
Organism: Parazoanthus atlanticus; assembly: GCA_025448195.2. Lineage (NCBI taxonomy): Eukaryota > Metazoa > Cnidaria > Anthozoa > Zoantharia > Parazoanthidae > Parazoanthus > Parazoanthus atlanticus. The sequence goes on along the minus strand of JAOEHT020219729.1, from coordinate 8,893 downwards.
AGTGGACAGGTACCGAGAATTTATGAACCTGTCTTTTGTTGCTTTAGGAGTGAAAGCAACAAAGCAAGACTGCCTAGAGCTATAACGAAATTTAGTCCGGCTGACTCCACGATCATAATTGACTTATCGAAAGTATAAGTTGCCATGAGGATTTTCTACACCCTTCCGATAGGCTGAACTGTTACCATGGAAACCACAAGGATCGTGTACAGGGAACTCTGTTTTCATACAGCTGTCAAAGAAGTAGTAATTTCCAGTTCTGCCGATAGTAAGTCGTGGCCCGCAATCGTCCAGATTAAGGTAGTCAGGCGCGGTACCATGGCAACGATCGGCAACATTCTTGACATTCTTGCACGTGACATTTCCCCACCACCAATGAAGAAAGCTTCCGGTTTGCTTTCTGCACGAAATCCAATGGTTCATGTTGGATTTTACAAGAAAATCAGGACCCAGGTTGTACCTTGGAAAAAAGTTCATAAAACTATCATCACCTTATGCGTATTGTCTCGTAATGCTTCTACTTTTCATGTCAGTCGTATACTGCATGTTTTCGTTCCCGATTTCACTGTGATATAAATGTTGGATTTGAACCGACAGCCTCAAGGTTTTCTAGCAGGCCATTTTGCTACCCTAAGAATAGAAAAAAATCAGTTTAGGTAAAATTGCGTAAAATCGAGAAAATTATTGATAGGTTTTGTGGACTATTTGCGATAACTTTGGTGAAACAAATTCGCAAGTATTGGGTTCGAGTGATACGAAACAAGAACAGTCAAAACAACAACAAAAATCAGAAGTAAACCCCTTTTGCGAATGACAAGAAGGTGGCACAGCCTTCGACATAAATTCATTAAGTTTAGAAAGTAACGGAATCTCGTTATTTTGGAAGTTAGTAGCCGACGGTCGCCACTCTCGGAGAGTCGTTAGTTTCTGGAGATTGTTTTTTAAACGGATTGCAACTTTCTGGGGATTTCTATTTTCAGGAAATCGTTAGCTTTCTTGGGTCATTACTTTCGGGAAATCACCACTTTCTGGGCATCATTACCTTCTTGTAATGCTTACTTCCTGATGATTATACTTTCTGGGGATCCGGTTTCTTTCAGGGAACCATAATTTCTGGCGATCGTTACCTTTTGGGGAGCGCTATTGTGTGTAAATCGATTTTTCTGAGGATTTTAGTTACTTTCTAGGGATCGTAACTTTCTGGGAATCTACTTTTTGAGGGTTGTTACTTTCTAGGAATCGTTACTTTTTAGGAAATCATTACTTTTTGGGGATCGTTACTTTCTTAGTATCTTTACCTTCTGATGATTATACTTTTAGGGGATCCGGTTACTTTCAAGGAATGATAATTTCTGGCGATCCTTGTTGTCTTAGAATCTATACTTTCTAGGGATCCTTACATTCTAGCAATCGTTACTTTCTTAGTATCTTTACTTTCTTATGATTTTGCTTTCTGGGGATCCGATTGCATTCAGAGAATCATGATTTCTGGCAATAGTTATCATCTGGAAATCGGTAGTTTCTGGGGATCGTTGGTTTTTGTGGATTGTCACTTTCTGTTGATCGATAGTTTCTGGGGATCGTTACCTTCTGTTGAATGCTGCTTTCTGGACCTAAAATAGGTTACGTTTAAGTCATGACTCTTTGAAAACTTGCAGGAAAATTCATGCATTTTATTACTGTTTTAAACCACACAGTATTGTATTATTATAATTATTCATTTTCATTTTTAAATGCAGCAACAGGTCTGTCTCTACTTTTTTTCCCATAATTTATAAACTAAAATTGTTGCTGATCGAATTGTGAACTAATGTTGTTATTATTGTTGTTGTTGGAATCAACCTAGCCTCGCGAATGTGTGCTGCTAAATACGCAGTAGTGGTAAGAAAGTGATCATGATAAGAAGTGTTGTCACTACGATCGAGGGGTTCGTTGCTTTCAAAAATCCTAAGTAACATCCAAAAATTACATTACTTACGGGGAGGAGGCGTTACTTTCTATTGTCGTTATTTTCGGATTCTAAGATATTACACCACACTTCCCTTCCCATCTCTGCCCCATTACCAGAGTTTTCTGTCCATAGCAGCGTAGTGAGTCTCATTCCTTGGCACAGTCGTTGAGACAGGGACGTCAGTGATCCCCCATGGCCACCGCGGCCGGGGCGTTATCGCATTCGCTGGACTCGTAAAGTTGTCGTAGTTTGTAAACGTATAGCTCCAAACTAGGGTCCAGCCTCCCCCATCCGTTTCGTGGTCACAGTACGCCTGGATGAGTTATAACTGTTTCAGTGATTTAGGGTTTTAGGAATACAGTCATGCAGTTTTCGATTGTTTTGTTAATCGGAATCTTAAAAGTCATTGGAAACGTGAAGTCATGTGATTTTTCTCTCTGCAACATATTAAGTATTTACCTGAAGTTGGTTTTGTATTTTAAAAACATCCATATATAGTTTATCGATTTTACTCAGATTTTACCCACTGTCAAGTTCCTCCCTCCAGTGTTCCGTCAATGTGAGGAGTGTTGTGGGACAGCCATGATGTTTGTGATACGGGAACATAAAATCATGGAAGATTGACTCAAAGTGCTGTACCATTTGTGAATGATTCTCTCAAACACTTTTGCAAACACAGGCAGTACAGTGACAGGCCTGAAGTTTTCTTTGTCCAAAACGCTTTCTTTCTTGTGGTGTGGTGTAATTTGGCCTTGTTTCCAAGTGCGCGGGACCTGTGATCTTGTAATTATGATGTTTATTAGGTCGCTGAGAGGTTTTGATATTGATTGACTGAGATGACCCTTTAACCGCCCGTGGAGGGATGAAATCATGTCCCTGTGCTTTGTTAGAGTTTATGTTTTCGAGTATTGTCTTAACTACATGCCGGTTGGTCAGACTAAAGCCAAATGTGTTTGTTGATCCCTCATGCACCTTAGGAATTCCGGGTACATGTGACTGATCTCTAAAAGCACTGTGTTTTTGCTGGATGATGTTCTTTGCGATATTTGTAAAATACTCATTAAAGTTTCTGCTACCTGGTTTTGTTCTCTGATCACTGTTTGTTTTTCTTTGAGGGTAATAAACTCTTGTGTTACGCGATTTGTTGTGTGCATAAGAGGCTGTAATGACTTCCAAATTTCAACATTTTTGACAAGATCTATCTAAAGGAGACAGAAGAATAGGACTCGAAGTCCCTTACGAGCTAATGACTCCTCAGGGGGTCAGATAAACTTAATGTACAGATAAAATATAATGATAATGTATATACAAATAACTATACAAAGTTAATTAAGTTCTGTTTCTTTTAATAGAGACCTTTAGATTTAAATACGAGCAGGACTTCTACTACTAGTACGATTTCTTAGCTTTTGAACTCGTAATGTTGACTACAAGATTTTCACTGATTCTCGTCGTAAACAAGAGGGCGGAGACGAGATTTGACTCGACAACTTTGCGAACTCCTGTCACGATATTTGGTCATACCAACAAGTTGTACTCGTAGTCAAATCTAAAGGTCTCTTGAAACTGACCTGAACTACAATCAAATCAAGTCACCTGAAAAGTCTTGTCTGCCTGCATCCTTCTATCAAATTTCAGCCAATAGAGACCCGATTGTGCATGTTTGTTAACAGTCTTGATCTGTTTACATGATCTTGCAGGAACGAATCGACTGCTTCCGAGCGCTTTCAAGAAATAGTTTAAGGCGTGTTACCAACATTGCTACAGCTCGGTTTATCAACGTATGTGTTTTCCTTCAAATATTTCTTATAACATGAAACTTTCGAATATAACAGTATGAATATCCCCATATCGCTGTGTAATTCAAAACAAATTGCAGTGTTGTGGTACGCATAAAACAAAAAAAATGAACTACACCTAGTTCAAGAAAGGTTGCTCTTTCGAAACATGAAAGATACGACCTGGTGGAATTCTGGGAAGTTTAACACTTGAACGATGGAGTACTTACCAGTGCGCTTGTATTCCGTAAATTGTCGGAGTACACACTCTACACAAGCAGGTATACTAAGAAGGTTTTGACTGATTGAGGTATTCCAAGAACTCCCCTGATTCGCATATATTATGTTTCTAAGTAGCAAATTTTTAAAAATTATGTCCTTTTGTTAGATGGAAGAAAGATTTTGCGATCCGTAAAAACTGTTTTAAGACTTTAGTGAAAAAAACTCCTAGTCTAACGACCACTGATATGTATGTATCTTATTGTTGTGGAAAGTATAAAACACAAATTAAGTGAACTATTTCAAAAAGTGAAGAAAAAAATGAAGTATAATATTTCAAATCTATAAATCTTCATAGCTATTTTATAACTTTAAAACTTTAATGAACATATTAACATAGCGACCAGTAACATCCATGTATTGTAATGACTGGAACGTTTACTATAACAGTGCTTTGCTTATTAAATGCGAAAATATATTATAGTTTAGAAAAGTGCATGCTGTAGTACACCCACATGGAAGAAACGTTGACTCAAATTATGAAAGTCAAGCAAATACTTACTCATGTTGTAAGGCTGAGGAGTCGGTAGATCATCTGTCTCATTCCTGGACATTAAGTTCTCACTTTTCCACGCTTCCTAAAATCAACGAAAGGGAATAATTGTGTGAACTATAATTATCATAAACTTTTTTTACGAGTTTTTGGAAAGGTGTATACCTATATTTTAAAACTAGGATAAGTGCGCATTGCGTTGTGTAGATCTGACTAGATCGAAGCTCCACAGATCTTATCACAGGAAGACATATCTCAATTCTTCTATGAATTTTCATTCTAGAATACCTAGCGTAAATCCTGCTTATAAACATTTCAGTTCTAAGCCCCCTGTCCGTCTGTTTGACTGTCTCTGTCTACCTGTCTGTCTGTCTGTCTGTCTGTCTGTCTGTCTGTTTCTCTCTCTCTCTCTCTCTCTCTCTCTCTCTCTCTCTCTCTCTCTCTCTCTCTCTCTCTCTCTCTCTCTCTCTCTCTTCTACCACCAGCATGATTGCAGGAAAAAGTTCCAACTTACAGAATTAGCACAATATTGCATTTTGGGAAGATTGTTCTTGTTTGAATACATTGTAAATACTAATTTTACTAATTTCTTAGTTTTGTCTTGACTTAATTTAGTGTTTTTCTGGTTTGATTTGCTTCTGTGGAGTGTAATATATTAACTAATTTTTAACTTTGTAATTAAAGAACCGGAATTAAGTCAGAGCCTTCGTCGAGCAGGTAAGAAGCTCTGGTAGCAGGTTAAGATTGTGGAAGAATGGAGGCGAAGTCCACCTACCACGTCCTCCCAATACGAAGAGTCAGGTTTTGATATCAAATGTTGTCCGTATCGCCTCCTCGTGGCGTTGTTGACCTCACAGAGATTTCCTGTAATTCTTTCTTCGTAATTGAAGGAAAGACACTGCGGCTGCGCAATGCAGAGGGATTCACAGTGAACTCTGGAGGGAACCCGACTTGAGGTTACCACGTGCTGTGACAATGTGTATCCTAGAAGTAGGGGTAAGATATTCCAGATGAAAATTAAAAGTGGGAATAAAGCAAACAACAAGCTAAACGTTACTAATTATATTGTTTTTTACTTTTGATTCATGATCTGCCCATGGGACGTACGTGACACATTAAAACGTTTGGCCCAAACTCTCCCTTCTCACTTACGAAAAATAACCCCACCGTAAAGAACCTAAATTATACAGCTAAGGACTGCAAGATAATATATAAATAAAAAGCTTTAAATTACAGATGAAAAACAATAGAAGATATCGAATGGAAAAACTAGCACATCTAAGGACTTCAGATACACATTTTAATAATCCGACAGAATTTACTACGACTGATGAGTCTAAAAGCTTGTATGTTGTTCGGCTACATAAAAATAAAAGCTTTTTTAAAAAGACTTTCAAAGTAGATTTGAACAATTTCGAAATATTTATAAAGGTTGACGATTTGAAGCAGTGAAGTAAGGCATTTCATAGAGTCACGATATGAAGTAAGAAAGAGTCCCTGAAGTTATCACCGGTTTTTCACGTGCTAGGAATTAGCCAATCAGCGCGCAATATTTTGCCTTTTTCTGACGCCTGCTCAAAAGGCATCATCCCAGAAAGCGTTGCAAGATTAGTAAACAAGCGCTGTTGTTTGCTCGTTTCGTTGAAGAAGTAAATTCCGTAAAACGTAAAACAAGCAAGTTCAGGTAATTATATTAGACAAACGAGTTACTCGACAACCCATTTACAACTGTAGTTAATAAATAGATTGAAAAGCCATAAATGTTCGATGTACTTAGACCTATTTAAAGAACAACGATTAAAATTTCAAAGTGACGGACATTTTGAGACCTTTTCTTCGGCAGAAAGTATTTTAAAGTTTATGAAATTATTTATAAGAAGAATAGGAACCTTAATTGATTGGTCCAGTAACATATGACCAACCGCAGGACTGTTGTTACGATGGATCAACGTAATTTGAGCAACTGCGGAAAAAATTGCAAGTGAAACAGGTCGTAGACACAAGAATTTCCAAGTTCAAAAACGTACCGCAGGGCCCCGTTGTTCAAAAGTAGTGGGTTAAATTTTAACCCAGGGTTAGGAGAAACTTCAATTTACATGTCTCTATCTATGAGCGCGTAGTCCAGCTTTTGTAAAGTGTTGTTGAAACACTCCATTGAAACCCAGTCACGTAAACCCGGAATGATAGCCCAAATCACTCTATAAGGAACTAAGGAAAAACCAATCAGTGGATTAACTGCTTTTTACACGGCCGCTCTCAAACTGTAGTTCTAGATGGTGAATCCTCAGACACTACCGATGTACTCTCTGGCGTGGCGCAAGGCTCAGTCCTTGGTACCTGCCTGTTTCTGTTCTATATCAATGACGTCCTGCCCGAATCACTTGTCTCAAACGTCAGGCTCTTTGCAGATGACACTGTTGTTTACATGACTATCCAATCTGAAGCCGATGCCCAAATACTGCAAGAAGACCTAGACAAATTAGCAACATGGGAAAAACGGTGGAAAATGGAATTTCACCCAGATAAGTGCGAAGTGTTGAGAGTGGGGCGCAAACGTACCATGGTCCACCATGAGTACATGCTGCATGGGAAGGTCCTGGCCACAGCTGACTCGGTAAAATACCTGGGTGTCACCTTCACCCCTGACTTGAGATGGAACAGGCACATAGACAATATCACCAGCAAAGCCAATAGAACTCTGGGTTTCCTCAAAAGAAACCTCAGAGTAAGTTCAACTACAGTCAAGGCCTCTGCTTACAATAGCCTGGTACGACCTACTCTGGAATATGCTTGTGTAGCCTGGGACCCGTACACTAAGGAAAACGTCAATAAGGTGGAAATGGTGCAACGACGGGCTGCACGGTTTGTACTTGGCCGTTACAACTATACCTCAAGTGTTACTGAAATGCTAAAGGAACTCAACTGGGAGCCTCTTGAAAACAGACGGCAAACCCAGAGACTCGCAATGATGTACAAGATCAATAATGGGTTAGTTGAAATGGGCAACGAGGCCTTAAACTTACAAAGACGACGACCATCAAGACAAGTGAACTGCCAGGGATTTGAAATCCCAGCATCACGCACCAACTACCACATGATGTCATTCATCCCGCGCACGATAAGGGAATGGAACAAGCTGCCCGACTCAGTGGTCCAAACAAAAACCGCTGTCAGCGTTCAAAGAACAACTGGGCCGCCAATGTTAAATTGTTTTATTTTGTATAATTTTATGAACTTATTTTATATTATCAGTATTTCTTGAACACTTCACTGCACAAGCACTTACCTTAATGTATTTTAAAATCATCCTCGCACCTGCACAACACGAACACTTGCGAGAGGGAGGCAAGTTATACGGAAGAAGAAGAAGAAGAGCTCGTCAAGTTCAAGTTAAGGTGAACTTTTGCGACTGCATTCGAAAATCAAACCAAGAAACCCGCCTATGAAATTTGGAAATTGTGTAAGAAACTATAATCAAATGTATGAGATTTTGACTGGGTGGCAAAATCCCGTGCCCCCAAGCGAAAGTTCCTTATGGTAGTCTTTGTCTATCTGACAAAGTTTGCATTTATGTTAATGAAAACATGTAAACGAAGATTCGTCAGTTACCTTAGGCCATATTTACTGCTAAAAATCGGAACGCCAAGGTAGTCCAGTATAACTTCAACAGAAAATAGACGTTTTTACAACAAAGTCATTATTATGAAACATAAAACAAGGCCCCATAATTGAGTTACCATGACAACGACTGAGATAGGCCGGGTTTTTTGGTGTGTTAATACTTTACAAAAGTATGTATGTTGGTAAACCAAATATTATAGTTCAAATAAAGCTGACATAGTTTTTTAAGGTACTCAGTGGCTAAGCCTCCGAGTCTAAATAAATACATCAAATACATTCTAAATTATAAGTAATTTTCAAAAATTATATATAATTTTTGAAAATTATAACAGCTCCAAAAACTTAACAATTTTGACATTCTGCAGAATTAGCTCTTTCAACAGGATACAAACATTGCAAAAGAGGAGACAAGAGTACGCCATTAACAAAACAGAAAGACTAAGTTGTGTTTTTGATTTGACATTTTTACAGGTGCAAAGGTACACAATTACAGCAGCGCTAGTCAAATATTAAATCTCCGCGATTGCTCACAAATTAACACCAGCCGAGGAATCCTCGTATCTTAGATAATGAAAAAGCAAACATTATCCTCAAGAAATGATTCCCAATTACGACAGAAATACCTCAACAAATAGCTTGAATCGGTTATTATTACTACTATGCATGGTTATTTTTATTATTATATTATGTTATACTATACTATACTATATTATACTATACTACACTACACTACACTACACTACACTACACTAAACTAAACTAAACTATACT
>JAOEHT020219652.1:0-10991 GCA_025448195.2 Parazoanthus atlanticus | reverse complement strand
CAATGCAATGCAACACAATGCAATGCAACACAATGCAATGCAACACAATGCAATGCAACACAATGCAATGCAACACAGTGCAATGCAACACAATGCAATGCAACACAATGCAATGCAACACAACACAACACAACACAGCACTGCACAGCACAGCACAGCACAACACAACACAACACAACACAACACAACACAACACAACACAACACAACACAACACGACACAACACTACACGACACAACACTACACTACACTACAAACTAAAACACAACACAACACAACGAAACAAAGGAAATCATTGCAAAACAGCTAGCACATGCTACAGGTTTCCCCTTTAAACATTTAAATCACGCCCCTCCCCGGCTCTCAGCTCATTTGATTAGATCGCGCCAAACGACAACGCAGGATGTCGCACACAGGACATAAGACTGCAGGACAAGCAATGCACCGCACCGTACTGCACCGTGCAGCACCGACAGCACGCGATGAAGCTTCTTCGAAAGTCGCTCAGGCATTACTTCAATACACTTGCAATTAGAATATGTTCCTAGCCTCGATTTAAGAGCGCGAATGCGGAATAGCACAAAAGTTGTTTCAAGTTACTTGTCCAAGGTAGCTGTTATTTGAACTGAGACCAATAATAAAAACCAGCAAAAGAAATTTGACCACACGGGTTGGCTATTAATTAAAATTGAGATATTGTTTTTGATACAGAAGGCGATAAAGGTGACCCCCCGACCTCTCGCGTGCATCGTTCCCGTCTCTCGACGAGCCAGAAGCAAACACCTGTTGCAATGTATAGTAAACTATATATATAACATATGAAATGAATACACAGAATTAAACTTCAGCTTTCAAAGCCTTGAATAAGATATAAACCATGTTCATCGCTCTTAGTGGCATACTTTGACATAAACCTGCATGCATGCAAAGGAGCAGAGGACACTGTGTAGGAGTCGGCTTAACGTGTTTTTTTTATCTCAGTTATAATGTCTTATCGCAAGTACAATCTCGACCTTATATTGTGTCATACCGACATATTTTACTCTGCCACGTGGTCAGCAAGATTCGGCCTTCTGACACAGTTCAACCCATATGGAAACACGCTTTCTGTATTAGCCGGGACTTGACTGAATTCAAACACTATATGAATAACTCATCCAGTGTCATCTGTAAGTACTACAACTGAAGTTTCACAAAAAGGTTTAACCAAACGGTTTTAAACAAACTTTTAACTGGACAATGTTTTCTTTGCTTTCAGAATGACGCACGAAAAATTAGTCTTGGAACTTTGCCTCAAAACATCCGTTGTACGTGATATCGTGAATGAACACAAAATCAGAAAGCTTCCCGTTTTTTTCTTTTCTGAATGCCAATTCACCGTTGTAACATTGCCTTAAGTAGCCTGAAATTCAGACTCTATCTTTGTTCGCTGCTGGCGGGGCGTTGCCAAAGAAAGAGTCTGAATCTCAGGCTATGCCTTAAGGCAAGTCCAATGAAGAAAGTACACTTCTAGTTCTAATAGCATTTCACGGTTGGTTTAGATTATACACAGTAATCTACAAACCCAGAGGGAGCTTGAGCCACAAACAGCGCCAAGCACTAGAGGCACTAGAGCACTCCATGGGCGTAAACCTGTGGACCTTTTCACCATGATGGACACGCGTGCTTCGTCGAAACATTCCAGCGACACTTTTGTACAGGAAGTAATTATACTTGATGTACTCCACCAACTTACAGTAAACCGCAAGTGATCTACACGACTACAATGAAGAGAAAACTATGTATTGACAAACAAAATTGAAGACTTGCACTTATTATCAGTAGCATCCAGCAACAAAAGTCTCGTGTAGCGTGTGTTTTTTTTCACTCAAGCGTGCGAAGAACCAAAGATTTATTGCCTAAATCCGTATTAATTAAGCGCAAATTTTGAACAATAACGCACATAATGGTTATGCCAGCCTTATTTTTGCGGTATAAACAAGGAAAAGGTTTCGAGAACGTTCCTTTTTGCATACAAATAAACACTTGTTGTTTTCTTCGGTACTTTTTTCCCGTAAGGCACAGACCAAGAGAAGTCACGAGATTAAAACTGCGAATGAGACAAAGTGAGTTCAGCCTTCTCCGTGGCGGTAACTCCGTATTGAAATAATACGGAAATAATAAATAGCCCAGAAAGCAATGAGACAATTAAAATAAATTGATAGTGCTTTGTTTTTCCGTTCCACCTTAGATTTTCTCTATTGTTTCTCTACGAGCCAGTAAGACCGCAACGCACGATATGTTATATAATTTACCATAAAACAATGTAGATTAAAAGTTGAGATCCCGAAAAACATAATATTAACTACAATCGATACTGGTTATTGTTAAGCGTGTGCATGTCTTTCCCGCCACAACTGGCAAAGTCCCGCGCTCTAGTTGCCGGCCCGCCCCGCTAGAACCAGCTCCGATGATAATTGTTGCGTTCCATTCATAGCGCAAACTGACCGGTTGGGCCAATTAGATCTGAAAAATGGAAAGCGAACTGAAATGGAAAGCGAACTAAAATGAAAACTACGTCGGTTGTTACACATATTTTCTATCTGAAACGACTGCAAGTGAAAATGACCGAAGTTTTTTCAACTCAACCAAGATGGCGATCACATTCGCAAAGCATTTCAATTGGTCCATATTTTGAAGGATCTAAAATATAATTTTCTATAGCTTTTCAGAAGTACCTTTTTTGAAATAACTGCATACATTTACTTCAACAATAACCGGGGTTATTGTTATTGTTATTGTTATGGTTGTGGTTATGGTTAGCCGTATGTATTGGGAGTAATAAAAAGAAGCCAGCACTGAAACTTGACTCTTCACGGCTTATTTTATTACTTTAATATAAACTTTTATAGTTTGATAGTATATTTTATATTTTATAGTTTACACGTTTATTCCACTTAATATCGTCCGATATTTTCAAGCCTAATTAAATTCAGTTCAGCATTTTCGTTGTCAGCTATCCTAATGATTATTCAACGGTCGTAGACCACATTACGTCGACATCTGGAACTACATGAAATAATTATTTTCTATTCCAAGAGAGGGGACGATCGGTAAAATAGCAAGAGATAGCAACGCGCTGGATTTATTTAGAATTTTTTTACAAGTTACTGATTCAGTCATTAACGGTACCCTAATCATTGCCATTGACAGACTACAACACTTCATTCTCGGTACAATAAATACAATTTTGCAGCTTTTCCTAGCTTAATAAAAGCTCGTTTACACAGCTGCTGTGATATGTGAAATGGAGGCAAAGTGAGAGACGTCATGTGTACCGTTTTCTGCCGCTGCACACTTTGGTTAACTAGCGATTGTTCTTAAGTCCCAGTGGGATTTTCAAATTTGAATATGGCAGCACTTTTTCAAAAAAATTTAAATCTCAGTTATTAATGGTAAATGTCACGAATTGAAAAACTAATAGTACTCGTCAGCTTCCTTTAGCCCCCTCTCCAGGTGAATCAATGTTCGTTCACAGCACATTTTGACTCAGCCAATGAGTGAGCCCGCGCATCGTAACTCATTAATGCCGGCATTTTTTTCGTTAGTTTAAGGCGTCAAAGTGCCAGAACTTGAACTGCTGATTTTCTTGTTTTTTTCGGCAAGCTGGTCAGTTACTTGTCCAAAACCATGAAAGTTCTGGTTGTTTTGTCGTTTTTCTTTATGGGGAATTTGGTTCAGTGCCGCCCCTGGTTAGAAGACGAGGTAAGAGCAATTTGCTCTCAATTTATACTTGGGCCATTTGTAGCAACTACAGCGAGGTACAAAGTCAATGCGACTATAAGTTATTTTGGTTAAGCTGGTTCTTTGTATCTATTTTGTATTGTTTCCCCGTTATATTTGAGCTTTATCTATGTTTTATCTGTATTTCAAAAGCGATTGAAGTTAAATTTGAAGTAATCTCAACTCTCTTATGAGGAGGCAACAAAGTACTCTTGCCAAGTTGTTTGACGAGAAGGCAAGAAAGCCGGTGTTTCTTATAAATTATGGACAATTTCAGCGTGCTATTTTTCTTGATCGAGGTTGCACTAATGTCCCAAAAATTTTCTAGGCTAACTAGGGATAAAAAAAAAATTTCATACATGCTTCTCCATTTTATGACAAAGTTTCTTTTTAAAAAAGAACAAAGGTAAGTGACAATTTGGCAGACTTGCATGGGCGAGTACAAATTGTCAGCTCCAAAAGAAGTAGCTATGGCAGGGACCGTTTACATCGGTTCGCAAATGAAACTACCCTCTATGCAAAAACACACAAATGATCCAGTGTAACACCGTTCGGCGGAGTTTGTAACTTAATCACTTAAAATCAAGTTACACTTGATCGAAAACGTGATCAGATGATCGAAAACTGCTTAGAGTTTTTAAAAAATGAAAACAAACAGTTTACCCATCATGGCAGATTTATTTAAAAAGGTAGCAGTTCAGCCGTTTTTGTGATAGTTTGTTGCAAAACAGTGCATAGTTGTTAAAAATAAAGTAACACCGAATAAAAAAGCATAATTCTTTGAATAACCTGAATGGGACGCTTATAATATAATGAAGTTGTTCCCGACAATAACTTGAATATGAATTAAGTTAATAAATTATTGGACTGATCACACGAAGTCGCGTCTAGTTTTCCTTCTTAGAAGCAACCGTTGATATAGGGCCATTGAGTTAAACTATGGAAGCATCATATATTAACTCGAATCTAAAACGAAGATCACTAACTCAACAAGTGTTCGATTACCACATATCAGGTAGGAAATATACATCAACTGTTTCATTAGCACAGATTAGCAATACAACGATTTTTCCAGTTGGACATCCTCAGGAACAATTTTTCTCATTACCTAAAAATGTCTAACTTTCTAAATCATTTGAAAAGGAATATCGACTCTAACAAACTTTTTAGTGTAGTTAGAGCATGCCTTACCACCAGCATGCCTGGCTGTTGTCCTCATAGTACTTTTACAAACAGGTCGGGCGGTTAAATCAGTCTCTCAATTATTGCATGGGGTTTTTATCAACAAAAGTTAATAGGATGCATAGCAACCAATTCTTCTCGAAGTTGGTCTTCCAATGCCTGTCTATTTGTTTTGATCAACAAGGGTTGACATGGTATTTTTTGACGAAAAGTTGGTTGTAAAATTGATGTTTCGAGCGTTAGCCCCTCGTCAGAGCAAGCTGTTCGTCCGTCTGTCCGAAATTGCTTTTCGATATAGTGGATCTATTTTAATTATAACTCTGAGCAACAAAACCAAACTAGCACCCTCTTTATATTTAGACCAATTTATAACCTGTATATTTAAGAATTATTCCCCTAGTGAGGAACTAGTGGTGGATATTTACTGAGCCGCTTTTGTTTTAGTACAAACCCAACAAGTAAATTGCACTATCAAAAATGATTTATTTCCAGTTGCCATAAAAAAAGAGAGAAAACAATCGCAGACTCGCACACGTCTCCACGAGCGACATCGTCGTGGTCTTTCGCGTGCGTTCTTGGTTTTCACGCATGAATGGAAAAAGGTGAACAGTTGTGGGTATTCACCTTTTATTGACCAATCAGAGCGCGCGAAAAGTACTATTCAATTGTTAGGTTTACATTAAACGATATTTTTCTGTCGAAGTCGTCCCACGGCAAGCGACGACCACGGGGAAGACGAACAATCTATCGGGACCATATCATGATGGTATACTTCGACTAGCACATACCAATAGAGAGCAAGCTGAGGCAGGCGGCCTGGGGATAGAGACAAACGGCGAAGACCTGTAGCCCCCTGCGATTGCCACCCGTGACCCAGCCGGTCATTAGATAAATAAACTTGTTGCACAACATCACGTGACCCATCTTGTTTTCTTCATTTTTTAAAAACAGGATGAGCTGCTACGAAACAGGAGGGATCCAAAACCAAAAACTCCTAAATCAGGTCAGTCGGATTTGCACCAGCAACGAATAAATATTAGCAAAACCCCAAATCGAAAAAGGGAATATCACTCGAGCTCGCTTCAAAGTCATTCTAAATCCCCGGTACATGGTTCTTCTTCACTGTAGAAAGGAAAACTCGTACGTCAAATCTTGAAAAGGGTTAGCACTCGTTAAGATCTAAATGGCTGTTTTCCTTTCGTTTTTTACTTGACTTCTCCGTGAAACAACCTGCCTCCTGCTTTCCCCAGCTTGATATAACAACCT
This sequence comes from Parazoanthus atlanticus, assembly GCA_025448195.2. Classification (NCBI taxonomy): domain Eukaryota; kingdom Metazoa; phylum Cnidaria; class Anthozoa; order Zoantharia; family Parazoanthidae; genus Parazoanthus; species Parazoanthus atlanticus. The sequence continues at coordinate 4,781 of JAOEHT020219652.1, read as the reverse complement.
GTTTTGGTGCTGCTGGGGCAATTATTGGTCATGATTCGAGGCTAAGAGTGTTTGAAAACCAAAGATCCAGAGCCATGGATAAAAATTGGATTTTAGCGACATTTTATTAGTTTTAGCGTAGATTAGTATTTATAAAACTTTTAACTTTTGTCACCCTGTTTCTTATTTGCCTTCTCCCAACATTATTTCCGCCCACCAATTTCTGTATAATGCATAAGACCCACGAGAATTGGCAAAAGCTTTGATTCCTGGATTGGGAATTCTAATAAGCCACGTTGTGTTTTAATACAAAAATGACGATTTGGATCGGGAAATTGACCAAAAATGTTATCCCAAGGTGTAAGAATTGCCAAACAAAATCCCCCACTGAAGTCCTCTTTTGGTTCTATTGGATTCTGCTGCTGCTTAATAATAATAATAATAATAATAATAATAATAATAATAATAATAATAATAATGATGATGATGATGATGATATTAATATTAACCATAATAATAATTATAATAACAATAATGATAATAATAATAATAATAATAATAATAATAGTAACAGTAATAATAAAGTATAACGAAGTCATAGAGCATTGTTTTTCGTCCTAGCATCATAACTGTGTAAAATAATTTTTCTTGGGGAGTTACTTTTTCGCTTGGAGTTTTATTTCTCATTCATACGAGTAATATGCCGTTGTGTATCTCCAAACAGATTGTGGCGGACGTATTAATGGTGAAAAGGGTATCATCAAGTCTCCTAACTACCCGTCTCCCTACCCCACGGGGGTCACGTGCAGGTGGATTGTCGAAGCACCAAAAAGCAAAATCGTGTTGCTCGAGTTTAAATCCATAGACATCGAGAAATCCAAGAAATGTCGTTATGACAGTGTTGAAGTCTTAGATGGTGGGACGGTAAGAATGTATTTCTCTTTTAAAGTCTTCTCGTTTGCTCATAACTACCCGGCCCTCTCGGGGAGGGGGGGGGAGGGTGCCTGTCGGGATGTCCGTGCTACTTTCAAACGCATGTACCTGCAGAACCGTTGAAGATATTACTCCAAAATATATCAGGATATTAGGACGTACGTGGACAGGGACGTTAAGCCGTTGGTCTAGTCTCTCGACGTTCTATCGGGGGACTTAAAATTCCCACGCACTCCTCGCAAAATGTAGGGTAATCCCAGTGTTATGGTCTGTTAACTGAGGGCGCAACTTAAATGTTTCAGACAGAAATCATTGCGAACCGCTGATAGCGGTCTGGCTAAGACCCTCAACCACTGAACCATATACTTGCTGTGAATAGTCCAGGTAGCTGGCCAAAAACAACTTGCCACTTTCTGGACTCAAATTCTCGTAGATTGGGCGGAGGCACTTTCTCGAACTGGTAACTGCCTTAACTTCACAGCTATTCAAATGAGATCATATTATTTTCCAGTCCAAATCCCCGTCATTGGGATCGTTTTGCGGTTCTAAAGCTCCAGCAATCATCCGCTCAACCAGTAATGCGTTGTATATCATCCTAACCTCTGATGACGCAGACACGGGAAAGGGCTTTGAGATCTCTTGGACAACGGTCTCGCGGAGCATTCGTAAGTATACAAGTAATGATAATGGTAATGATGATGGAGAACTGAAAAACGATAATCATGATAGTGATAATCATGATCATTATAATCATGATGATAATGGCGACAATAACAGTAATAACATTTATTAGCATTGACTAATATTGCTATTATTACTTTCATTATTGTTATTATTATTATTATTATTATCATTATTATTACTATTGAAAATGTAGCTGCTACGTTCGCTCCCTACGTGCTTTTTTGAGCTGAACAGCATATGTAGGTTAAGTTTGACATAATAAAAATAAAAATAATAATAGTACTAATTTAAACTTAATTTTAATTTTAAATTTAATTTTTTTATATATATAAGTTACACGTGCTCGACGAAACCATACCAAATTTCAGATCTTAACCAACTTTCAATTTTTATCAAATGTATTTTGGGGTATTTCCTCACGGCCTTTAGGCTACGCAATAGCGCCTACCTTCTGTGCCATTTGCGCTACGACAGCATATGGATGTTTACCTGCTTATAATAAAATTTAACAATAACAATAACAACAACGACAACAACTACAATAATAATAATAACAATGATAATGAATTACAATGTAGAATAGAAAGTTTCGTAAAGCTATAGGGTGCTGTCTTCTTATAATAGGGTAAATCCACATGTAAGGCTCTTGTTACATGGGTCACAATTTTTCGTGAAACATAGATTTGCTAAACTGATATCGTGTAACAAGGCTCGTAGCACAATTTTCAAAGCAATCGTCATTGCTGCAACACGCTAATAGTTTTTGAACCATTTTCAAAAACTCGCAACATGTTGCCATTAGAAATGATGCGCTGAAAATTGCTTTCCGCACCCTGTTACACGATGTCGAATTGTTGCATTAAAAATCGTTCCGTGCAACATCACCTCCAAACTACAAGTCCACCATATTAAAACAGAGATTTCGAACTTACTAGCCATAACAGGGCCGTAATGATTGAAATCATGTCTTAGATGAACATTGTTGCCATATTTTCCAGAGTATATTTCACTGGATAGTTAAGTCGGGCCGTAGAAGCAGAAAAAATGTTCCCAGTAATTGTTTTTTGAGGCGCTGTATTGTTGGTGAACGGATATTATTCAGGTTCTTGTACAAACTCGTTGCAGAATGTGGAGGCACGTTTACAAATCACAGCGGAGTGATCGAGTCGCCCAATTTCCCCAAGAATTACCCCGTGAATTTCGACTGCGAGTGGATTATCACGGTCCCTCATACGCATGCGCTGACATTGACATTTGAACACTTCAAAATAGAGCAGGGGAGCAAGTGCAAATACGATTACTTGGAGGTCAGAGATGGAGCAAAGAAAAACGCACACCTTATTGGTGAGTGGATGACTTTTTATACTGTCTTGAAAATGTGACTGGTTTGCGTGCGTCTTTCTTAATCGAGTTGTAGATACGTTTTTTGCGTTGCGCACGTTGAGCGTATGCGACACTGAATCGTATTGTCCAAATCAGCAGAGAATAATATTAATAGCACAAATATTAATAATGATACAAATACTACTACTACTGCTACTACTACTGAATACTACTACTGAATACTACTACTACTACTACTACTACTACTACTACTACTACTACTACTACTACTACTACTACTACTACTACTACTACTACTGTTACCACTACTACTACTACTAATAAAAGTAATACTTTATTTACATAGCGCGTTCTCCAAGAATGACCAAACATGCTTTACAATAAATTGTTGCTCACGGTGAAATATTTATACTACTAGCTAATCTTAATGTGAATGGAAAGCCTCTCTAAAAAGATGCATCATCACGACTACGAACTATCTACAGAAGGACTCCTCCGAATATAATTCATATATTTACTAGTGGATTCTATCTACTGCAGGCCGTTTCTGCGGCTCTACCAGCCCGGGCGTGATTCAGGCTCAGTCAACCACCTTGAAGATCAAGATTCACTCCGACGAGTCCGACACAGAAAAAGGATTTAGAGCGAGTTGGAAAGCGGAGGATCTTGGCTCCGGTGGAGAGACGGGAGGTATGTTCTCCGAGAAAACTATTTTCTTTATTGCCGAATGTGGGTGACATTGAACTCAAAATCAAAGCTGGGGCAAACAAAGAACAATTCGTAGTTGCAGGCCATTATGAAATTTGGCAATAAGTTGCAGCAGCTTGGCCACAAAAATTGTAAGAAAAAGAAAATTTCATCTTGATGGGTGTGGGTGGAAGGTAGTCTGCCTAATCGCCTTTATGGTATTTAATAATTCTAATTATACGTTTCAAAGTTGTTTTGCCATCAGTGGTACTGCAACTGAACGCAGCAAAAAGGAAGTCCTACTAAGGAATTGATCACTAAGAACTAAACAGTTTGTTTAAGTTATCCAGGAAGCCCAATGCAAAGCACTATTACACTAAGGATGTTTTTCAAGAACTATTAGGAGCCGCCCGTTTGATATTTATTTTTTACGTTTCCGCTGGTTTCTCATGCATTTTCTTTAACATTTGGCGGTGTGCAAGCATTTTTTTTTGTCTGGGTTGATCGTGAATTCTTCCACCACCCCCTACCCCCAGCACACGATATGAAATGGTCCGTCCCTTAGTCACCGCCGGGGAGCCAATGTCAAAGGAACTTTTAAATATAATAAAGTTGCATTTATATCATTTTAATGAGAAAATAGGCCGGTGATAACAAATCAATGATTGTAACATTGTCCCTAGCTTGGGTAGTAGTTTTGTAGCTACATGTACCTGCACTTTCATCGAACTAATTGATATTGAGTGCTTTCGAATTCCTTTAGTAGAGGGCGGGGTGGGGTAAATATAGATGGGCCGGGGCCGGCTTAATAGAGACGGAGATGCATGTGTTACAAATTTGGAGTCCTAAAAAGTTTATTGTTAAAGTGGACGGCTCAATAGAGAGGGGAGCTTAACAGAGAACTAGAGGATTTTATACAGAGTATAAAGGCAAGGAAGATGACTAGAAAGGTCAAGGGGAGCAAAGGGCAGCTAGGTACTAACAATTATGTCCTCCACAATCCATCAAAAAAGCCAATCAATTTCATAAATCCCAAAAATTGAGTCTCTTAAAAGTCAACTTTTAAGGAAAAACGTCGATTTTAACAAATTTGCAAATTCCCGATCCCAAATCGCTAAAACTGTACGCATGACCTCAATTTGCACAGATGAACC
>JAOEHT020219570.1:0-10993 GCA_025448195.2 Parazoanthus atlanticus | reverse complement strand
CCGAAGTCTTTGGAGTTACAGTAGGCTTATTTATATATTTCTTTGTTTGTTTGTTTGTTTGCTTGTTTGTTCCTCCAGTTCTCTGCCGGACTGTTTGTTGGTCAAGGAAATCTGAAAAGTAAGACTAAGTCTAGAACATCAACAACAATATATGTAGGAATTAGTAGCCAGAAGGAGGGACAAGAAGATGATGATGATGTACTTAGCGAACCGAGAGCAGGAGGATGATGGGGGGATAGGTGAATCTGACGCTCCCAGTTATGAGTTAATATATTAGGAGAAAAACTGATTTACTTAACGCAGAAACATTTACCAACTCTTCTCTTATGTTTGGTTTTCGAATGCAGAATTCTAGCCAACGAGTGAGAAAAAGCAAAAACGATTTAGCACTTTTTGACCAGCGATATGTGGGGAAAGGGCAGTCGTTCACTGTACACGTGCTTTCTGCCGCTGCCGACTTCTCTCCTCTGATTGGCTGAATCGTTGCTAATCTATCCCACAATGCCGCGCGACCGTTATTTGTAGATTCCAATCACCCGCCATCTTGTTCCTGTGGCTGAGCAGCGCTCAAGGTTTGCTTGCATTTTCCTTTATGATTTGCTGGCGAGCAGAGGTGTTTTGCATGTCGGAGTTTTACACTTTCCAATCGCTTTTGTCCACAGAACGAAGAAATTATGACCAGTGTGGCAGCTTTATCAGGAATCGCTGCTTCGGGAACTAAAGTAAGTAAAATTTAGCGCGTGGTTGCTACCTTATTGAACATATTGATATTTGCATTTTTATTGGGATGGTTGGTCACTTTTGCATTGGCTGAAAAAAGGCAACCATCCTGCATCTGTTTTGATTATTACTGTTGATAAGGAAATATCCTTGAACTTATCAAGCTATTAGCTTAGGGGCTTTACGATTTTCAACTGAGGATTTTTTAGAACGCTGGGTCCAATTTGGAGGGTGGAATTAATAGATATTTGTGAGAAGAGAACAGAACGACCTCGAGTATATTTAGCGTCACGTAGACTTGCATGATATTACAAGAGTAACTTACTTTGTGTGAGAAACGGAAGCTAACTAGCTACGAACTCGTGAATTGCAAGATATTTGGAAAGTTAACCCGTAAATAAGATCGCAACTTCCTGAGTTCCATTCTCCTCACACGGATCGGAAAGTGATTATCCTCGACCCAGTTTTGGGCCGTTTGGTTTATAAGAACTGAGATCAGCAACTTGTAGAGGAAATGCATAATTATTTTCAGTAACGTACTATTAGGCTGTGTTAAAAGATACTTCTAATACAAAGTGATCTTTAATTTCGTAATCGAGTGAAACATGCCACGTTGCTCAGACGATAGCGACGCGATATTTACATGTGTAATTACCCGCCTTTAGTTCTTATTCAAAGAAAAACAAGACGTTCTCGAGGACTCTAAGTCTTTTGCCAAAACGACATTTCAGTTTTTACTGGAAGTATCAAGATTTGGCTATGCTTTATTTTCAGTTTGGTAGTTTAAACTTTTGACGAGGCAGAAGTGTTTTGACACGGCTGACTTAGCACAACGGGAGGGAATTTTCCTTGTTTAGTGTTTTGTCCAAGCCTGCAAACTTAAATGATTCTGACATGAATTTTTAATACAAATTTCGTTGAAGTGGAAGCTATGTTTTGCATCATCCTGACCACTAATTGATGTTTGAAACCTTCCAAGTCGATTCAAGTCACAGTCTCGAAGATTTATTGAAAGGGCGATCATAGTATGGTACATCGGCGTGTTCAATATTTGCTACCATTGCTTGTTCGCTGTTAGTCTTCAGCAACAATTTCTATGAGAATGCTTTCATGGATCGCATATCACTCCAGTGATGGCAGAAAATTCTATTTTCATAGCCATAACATACATAAAGATCTATAAACTTGTGTTCCATTTCACATATTGAAAGAAATTCCCAGTGTGATTGCAAGCTAAAGCATATTATAAATGCTAAATACCAGTCATTTGGATTAAATATGCAAAACTGATAATAAACGTTGGTCTGCCAACCAAGTGAGTTCTATTTTGTTTTTGAATTGAATTTTTGACATACTGATATTGTTCTCAGATAGTCGCAATCACTTCACTGTTGGGAGTCCAGCAGTATTGTACTTTGGAGATTGGAAAACCACCAGTTGCAAGCTGATTGGTTTGAAATGATCAACAAAATTTGTTTGTCTCATTTTATTTAATGATCATCATTAAGGCTGCATGACTCCTAAGCCCAACTTCTGTGCAAATTATTGCTTCTAACTGTGTCATTCTATCGTACAAATTTATGTAAAGTATTCCGTCTTGTTTCTACACTCATTCTTGACTCGGATTGTGGTTACTTAGTTACACATTCAAGCTGAATATTAGGAGTAGTTACTCTAGTAATATCAAATAATTGCCATCCCACATCTGCCATAATTGTTTGGATAAACTACATGTTGAGAAGTCTTGGTTAAATTAAAGCATCTTTCAACTCTCAATTTATAGCTTGGCAAATTGGCCTCAGTTGCTCAAAGATTGCTACCCAGCAGTTTATCCAGTGATACGTAAAAGGCAATTCCAGCTTAGAATCACATATAGCTATATAATATAATATATTTTATTTGATTCCTTTTGTCAAACTGAATTTTGTCCTTCTGTAGCGATTAGTTCTCGAGATGCTAAGCGGAAAAGTTTAAATTTGTGACATCACTTACAAGAAAGTGTGTCACTCTTGACTCAAAAACAAAGAACAACCAAGTTTTTCTTGAATATTTTGTTTTGTGCCGTATAAATTTGTTTCCAGGGAGTGGAAAAGTATTCCAGTGCTTAGCTGCAGATCATCCAAAGATTTTCACTACCATTTCTATTTTCCAGACACCAAAAAATTTAGAAAAGTTTTAATTGCAATTAACACACTTGTCACCTCATAACTCTAAGTGTTAAAAACTTGGCAGAATTACAGCAGAATAACTGTGTGGGTGATTTTTGAAATTCTTAATAATATTACTCCTGTTCTGACAAAAGTTCTTCACTTTCTCATGTCAAATACATGGTAGTTTGGGTTTAGGTAACAATCAATGGAAAATCGCTCACAAGGTTTTGGAGAATTGGTGGTGCTTAAATTCATAGTATGATAACTGGTGCTGCAAACTGAAATACATCTTGAAGGAGGAAACAAGGTCCAGAACAAATTTAAATATGAAAATAATATAAATAATATTTTCTTTTAGGAAAAATAAAGTTTTCATTGATATCTAGGTTAATAGGCTTCTAATATATCAATTCATAATATCAGAGAGATATACGTTTTCACCTGAAAGCACTGCGAAAATGTAAAGAAAACAAAGTGTTGGGCATACACATGCCTTGAATTTTTTCTTCTTATACAGGCTAGGCAAAATAATAGAAATGTTTGGATTGTATTTTTGGTAGGTTTCAACAGAGCCAATCTTTTTGCATTGTTCAAGTGTGACTGTTGATTGAGTTGTCAGTTCTTGAGTTATTATTTCCTCTTCGTAACCTTTGGAAGAATTGAATTTTACATGCAGAGACTTTGCTTGTCTTTTGACTAAATTACCAACATTATGAAATACAAGTTATCAAAGTCCTAGCTATCTTCACTTGGAATTTTTATGTAGCACTAGCAGCAGAAATAGAGCTAAACTTTACTTGGCAATTGGGTGAGAATTTGGCAAGGGTTTTTTATGAATGTAGAAATTAGTCACCATAGGGCTAGCAGACATTATTTTGTTTTGTGTTGTTGGAGATGTATGCTGATAAAAATTTTATTTGAACCATAAGACTAATGAATAGTTTTCCTTCTTATAAGTTTGTTCTTTGATCCTTTTTTTAAAAAAAATTGCAAGAGTAAATCATTATATTGGTGGTGGGGTTGCATGCATGGGAGTAAGTTTGTTTTTCTCTTTTCTTGTAGCGTACTGCTGACGAATTTCTTGCAAGTATGGCAGGCAAGTATTCCTTTATGTATGTGTATGGCTGTACAGTTATCTTTACAAAAGTTGGAAATTATTTTCTTTCCTTTGAGCAAAAACTTTGCAAGTAATTTCTGCTTATCAAGTTCTTGATCTTGTTTGCAGGAGTGAATGATCAGAAAAAGGTAAGTGTTTTGTTGTTCCTGCATTTAAAGAAATATGAATACTCGCAATTTAGATTCTTGTTCAAGTTTTTGTAACAGTACTTGGCTCTAACTTTTTTATTTTGCGTTTTCAACAGGCCAAGTTAGATGGCTCTCTGGGGCAGCCATCAAAGGTTATCCACGTCAGAAATGTCTCAAATGATGCTACAGACACAGAGGTAAAGGCAGGCCTAAGTATGCTGTGTTTGATTGCATGAACTGACACTTGTTTTGGAAGGTTTTGATTTATTCTTCTGCTTTGCTACAGATTATTGCACTCGGGCTTCCATTTGGAACAGTGTCCAATGTTCTGCTGTTGAGTAGAAAAGGGCAGGTAAGTACCGTACCCAATCACAGTGATTATAGTCATTGTTGTATATGGGTACCAAAAATGTGGGCTTACTTATAAGACTTGGGCTTATGCTAATCCCCCTTGTTCATAAGAATTTTTCTCAATTTGATGCAAGAGACATCACAGATAGAAATTATTGTGAAAACAAGTGTCAGGCACTTGGAAATCATCCCCAAGTAACAGAATGTAAGGGGAGGGCCTCTGGTATGTCTAAATGTTAGCTGTACCCCTGGGCTTAGAAGCATTGTTGAGGGGAAGGGGGGGGGCACTTACAGTATGACCTATAATAGCTGTAGTAAATGTTTCTTGGAGAGGTAAAATATTTAATAAAGATGGGGATACTGTTTACAACTGGCATTTAAACAAATTTTGCTCTATCTTTGATGTCTTCTAAAGTCTTGCTGACGGTTCAATTACTTTATCAAAAGAGTCAATCTGGATATTGACTAGAAGAATGCAGTGGAGTGTACTGATTTGTGTTGTAATGGGTATTTTGTTTGTCATACCTTTCCAGGCCTTCCTTGAAATGGCTGACGAGGCTAGTGCAATGACAATGATAAACTATTACACTTATATGAACCCTACTGTCAGGTATGACGATTTCTTAGTCAAGAGACTAGAGCGTGTTATACCGAGTATGTTGTTTAAAAACAGTCATAACAGATAGCCGTTTAGGTTGTGCAATCGTTCATTCAAAGAAGAAAGAGAAAGAAAGAGAGAGAAAGAGGGATGGGGAGGAAGTAACTGTGAGACATATATTTATTGTCAGGGGTTTCAAAAAGATTTGAAGTAGGAGTAGGAAAATAAAATGTAGGTGTAGGAAATTCTAGGCCTTCTAGGGAGGTCTGGAATGATATTTGTGAAGAACTGAGGCAGTGGACGAATGAATAAGACAACTGTTGGATTAATCGATTTATTTTATTTTTTTTACTTATATTGGCGAAAAATAGCCGTCACAAGGTTGCTAAGTAGCTGACGCTAGCATCGTGCAGTGCCTGGTTTTGAAACCCCTGATTGTTCAACATTTTTGTATGGGCTGTCACTGGCATCTATGTGTTTTTATGTTATATTATTTTAATTGTTCTTTTACCCAAGAAAGAAATTTATACATTCAAGGTGTATATTCTGACATCAATTGCAGTCAAACTGTAGCATGGTACAACACCCTACTTGTTCATATTTAATGGCCCAGTAACTCATAACTTAGAGTAAAAATCTACACTCGATGTCTTTTATTTTTGGCTAGTTCTGTCGATTTGAAATTCTTTTTCTGTTCCTGTTTCCACAAAAATAGCCAGATAAGTAATTAAGAGTTGATAAATAATACAACATTTAATACCATACTATTTTATTATTTTTCACCAGGGGAAGGCCAGTGTATCTCCAGTTTTCAACCCATAAAGAGCTAACAACCACACAGCATACTCCCACTGTAAGTACTCAGCAGTTTTGAGTAATTTGAAGTTGTACCTGGAATGTTAAACGGTTTCTCCCTCTCCCCCTCCCCTTTGTCTCAACTTTGACTCAATCCTTGAGACCAAGAGCATTGGCTGAAATGCAGACCCTGATCATGTAATGTAAGACCATTTGGTTTTGAACAGGGTTCATACATGACCCTTTTCACTTCCACCAATTCTATTGTTATCTATCTTCTCCTTACAGCGTCAATATGAAATAAGTGGATTGACTGTGAGAATACAGCAAGTGATCATTCACTCCAAATTCTTCAAGATATGGAACAAACTTTCCCTAATTGTTCATAGAAAATAAAGGGAGAATTCAGCAATACATAAATTTGGTACTCGGGAGAGAATGGGTTATATCGAAAATATAAATTTAAGTCATCAAAACTGTTTAAAATTGCAGAATCTCCTCTGGGTCCTCAATTTAAGTCATTGTTAAAAATCTGCATTTTGAGCTGGTAACAGCTCTGATTTTGTTCCATGAAAATATAGTCCTAAAATTAAAATTATTGTAAACTTTTACTCTAAGGAGATTATTATGCCCCCTGTCGCAAGGTCATGAATGGTTCTTGAAAGTCCTTAGAAAGTTCTTTAATTTTAGAAGAAGTAAGCTGTCTGAACACTGCTTGAAGGGCAAAGTTAATGCTCTGTGTTAGGTGTGAAGCTAATGAGCAAGTTAGAGTAGGACAGAAGTTCACAGCAGGCAAGTCATGTTGGAGAAGTTTTGATTGTAGAAATATTTTCATGTTAACAGCTGTTGTTGTGCTGCCTTGCACTACAGTACACCTTAAGTTTTCGATGAAGTTACCCAAGCTCAGGTTTCTTGTTCTGTTTACTGAAATTTAATTCTCCTGTCCAAGCTTCTCTATTCTTTCCTAATGTCGAGACTGGGGTTACAAATATTCTGGCTGAGATGCGTAGATCTGTTCTTTGAAATAAAGAGCAGCATCTAGCGCTGAAATTTTGAGTTGAATCTTATGGAATGGCATTAGAAACTATCAGTTGTTAGCCTGTCTGGCTAAACTTACTGTGCTTCACCCTATCAGAATTTGAGGGTGGAGAGGGGTCAGGGGATTTTGTAATAACTTAAAAATTGCAACTTTTTCTAGTTACCAAATTTTGTTACTATGAATAAGTTTTCATTACAATTGGCAAGTTTACCTAAGAAAACATGTGGTAGATTGAGGAAGAGTTGTATGCCAAACTTGTTTGACTATCTATTTGTAGGTTAGAACCACAACAAAACTGATAAAATTTTTAACTTTTGTTTGTTTACCCTAATTTTTATATGTGTGACTTTTGAATCATCTGCAATTTTAGACAGGGCAGACTAAAGTTGAAAATGATAGATTTTTGTTACTTTGTAAGAAGCCAAAATTTCACATTCATTGTCTATTTTTTGTTTTTCTTGGAAATATTAACAAAAAAGACCTGCATTTGTGAGAAGGTAAAAATCACAGTCCAGATAGGGTTGGAGCAATAGTTCCTTTACTTGCCAGGTGATGTGAACCCACAAATATTGTAAAATCTTATTTTTGAGCTTCAAAGAAATGATCATAAACCAAGAAATATAAAAAGCCTCACCTTAAAGAGCTGAAAAATGTGAGGGTTTTTTTTAAAGCTTCTTGTTTGAAAACTGTGCAAGACAAGTGCGATTTGTTATTATTTCTGAAGAAATGTATGATTCATTTATCTGTCTTGCAGCAAATTGGGTGAAATGCTGCATTAACACTCTGATTCCCCTTCACTAAAACTGAAACATTCAATAAAATTAAATGAATGGTTCAATTTTTGTTGAAGCTTTCCTGATATTAACATTTAGTTGTGCTAACTCTAGATCTTTCATTGCAATTTGGTTGTTTAACCATTATTCTAGTTTAAACTTACGGATGAACACGCACACACACTTCCTGAATGGAATAACACAAAATGTGGTGTTCCATTAAATTTGTCTAACTTCTTTTTATTTTGCTTTCATTGATGCTCATGTGTGTGAAAATTTGTCAAAATCTTGAACACTGCAATAGTTTCTAATGGCAATCCATTCCATACCTCTTGTAAACAGGCTCTCCTCTCCACGTTGTCGCAACAGTCTGGGATGGTAAGCAATTGGCTTTTAATTGTGGACAAATTTCCTTTGATCTATACGTGCTGCATTCCACTTTTGATGGGGGCCTCTCAAAAGCTGAATACCTTCACAGTTTGTGAAATGGCCTTATCCAAGAAGATGTCAACACTATTTTGATTCAAATAGAGATGATGGGGGATCACATTTGAATGGAGTATGTTCTTGTAATTACTTGAAAGCTCAACAAATTATGTTTGATAGTATACTTGTCATCATAATTGGGAACATTCGATTTTTCCCTACAAATTGTTTGAATATTTGGTTGAGTTTTTATTAAAATCAGGTTTGTTTTATAGGCAAACAAACTCTTTTGAAGTTTCTTTTGTCAAGTTTTTGAACTTTGGGAGGGACTAAGTTCTGAGTAAATTTATGTATCGAGTACATTTTGTTACTGCACTGGAAGAAAATACCTAGTTTTTTGTTCAACATCGACTTTAGGAACAAATCCACAGTTCAACGTTTTAGTTCTCTAGTTAACTGGTTTTGATGTGTTTCGGAATACAGCAACATCTACTAGCATCTGACTTGACTACACAATTTTTGGATTGATACTTTGGTATACTTTGGTTCAAAGAGGCTCCCATCTTTAGAACAAAACATCATTTGAAGAGCTTTTTCAGAGCTAATATGTCTCACTGTTAAATGTGCAGTCTACCTGTACATCTGAAAATTTATGAACTGTCCCTAGTTTCTGAGTATGAAAGTGAAGTGTAGTCTTTATTATATGCCTCTATTTCTATCTACTATATTTACATCTCTCTATTTTTCACGAAGCCTTGTGTAGTAGCATCACTTTTAATAGTGAAACTGAAATGTGTAAATCCATTTAAATAAAAAAAGAATAAGCAACTGAGAGTAAGAGTCAAAGTAATTTTGAAACTATTTAAAATGATTTAGTGCTGGTGCTGAAGTTAATGGTAGGCAGTGACGGCAGAGATAGTTTGAAGTTGTGGAGCAGTGTGGTGCTATCGAGATCCCAGTGGTAGTGCTCTATATTGATGTGATTTGTTGTTTTTGGTGTAGACCTCAAGAATTCTAGCAGCTGCGACTGGAGATGCAAGCTTGGCAAGTAACCTTGCGAGCAGTCTTGGAACAGCTGGGGCTGCACAAACAGCTGACTGGACGTCAAGTTCAGGGGGGAGCATCTTGAGAGTGGTTGTGGAGAATATGCTATACCCTGTGAATGTTGACATCCTCCACCAGGTGAGTGGTTTACCTTTGTTTTATGGTCATTGTCGTACCAGGGTTTGGCCCTTGAAAGTCCTTGAATTTGATTTTTATTCTTAAAGGTCTTGAAAACCCTTGAATTTAGACTTTGGTCCTTGAAAGTATTTGAAAGTAGCACTGTAGAGTCTACAATCATATTTCTGTTGTTCTAGTAGTGACTTTTCTTACTCTAGAAGTAAAGGCCATCAGCATGAAAAGCAATTATCAAGTCAAAAAACAAAATAGTTTTTTCACATGGGAAGACCTTAAATGTAACTTTTTGGTCAAGACAACTTTACTTCAGTCCAGTACTTTTGGAGCAGAAGTCCTTGAAAGTCCTTGAATTCAGAGCCTGGAAGTCCTTGAAAGTCTTTGAATTCAAGCATACGAACTCTGTAATACAATATGTTGGAGTGGGAGTCATATTTGTACTTTGTGCAGTTTTGGATATAGTTAAAGTCTTTAAACATTTATTTAAAACTAAAGGCATAATTTAGACATATATTTGTGGGTAAAAAGCAAACCTTAATTGCGATTTAATGAATGTTATTATTTTTGACAGATTTTCAGCAAATTTGGAACTGTTCAAAAAGTAGTGACATTTACCAAAAACAGTAAGTATGATTTTGATTTTCTTGTCCATGGAACTGCTATTCAAGATAATTTAATTAACCCTTTCAGCCCCAGCCAGTTTATCAGTATGTAAATTCTCCTTACATTATCCACACAAAATAAATTGTTTGGTAATGAGAATAAAGCAATTGATCATACATAGCAATTTATCTCAGATGAAAAACAAAATTCTCCTAACCTGTTTACAAGGAAACTATAGAGACAGTTTAGGAGAATTAAGCAATACATCATATGGCGTATTTGGGGCTGAGAGGGTTAAATAGGTTGTTAGGTATTTTAAATAATTAATTGTAAACAAAATTGTTTTAATCCTTTGCAGATCAGTTTCAAGCTCTCATTCAGTTTAGTTCCGCAGATGAAGCATGGCGAGCAAAATATGTAAGTTTGTGCAATGTTTTGTATAGATTTTGAAATTATTCTCTGTGTTTTTATGCAAAGCAGTTTATGTTTAGTGATGCGACATTGACACGATACATTTTGTTCCAGGCACTGGACAGTCAAAACATCTACAATGGCTGTTGCACACTGAACATCGATTTCTCCAAACTGTCAGTTTTAACTGTGAAATACAACAATGATAAAAGCAGGTATGATTTATTAGTTACAGTTTGTCCTCTCTATTGTTGAGAACAGCTTCCAGATATTTAGATGGTGCAATGTGGATATAATTATCATAATGTGAACAGATGTGCAGTATGGACATAAATGTACAGGGGTTTTCTGTGCACACACACACACACACGCACACACACACACATGTTTGTAGATCAATTGTGTTTTTCTTAAGTCTGGGAAAGTTGGTAAACCAGGTACAGCACCAGCTATTCACTCTTCAAAGACTAAAAAAAAGACTGGACTTTCTGGCTGGGAAAGATGGTACAACAACTGGGGAAAGACAGTACAATTTATCTGTTTACCAGCCTTAACCGACATGTCGGAATAACGACTGCACATGCGTACAAGGTGGTAAGAGAAAAAAGCTCGCCAAATTTCCAAGATGGCTTGAAATCCAATTTTTAGAGCAAAAGTATGAAGTGTGTAACTTTTTTCAACCAAAAAATTATGCGATTGACCTTTC
>JAOEHT020219507.1:0-10994 GCA_025448195.2 Parazoanthus atlanticus | reverse complement strand
TCAAACGGAGAAACGGAATTTGGAAATCCGGAAATCCGTCGCTATTTTCGAGACAGGCTTGCAAGAATATAGCTGCTGCCGAGCTGGCGCTCGGCAGCAATAATGTTTTTGCAAATAATAATTTCGTGCTGTGGTCTGCTGTGGAAATAAAATATCTAAATCTTCTAGAGCACTTGTTGATACCAACACTTTTACTGAGAATAGTATCCTGTCTTGAGGTCGTAAGATTAAAAATCCTGAATAACTTTAAATCTAGAAAACAAGCCTATCTTGGCGATAACAGGTATCTGAACAAAGATACGACAAGGGAACAACCACCAAAAAGCAATAACTGGGGTATAAGCGCACCTGTATTATTAAAGCTAGTCTAAAATCGACAGTAGTGTTCAATGTATGTTGGAATATTTAATACTGGTCTTTTCCTTTTTTCATTGTCGTTATCTTTTTAAAAATGTGCCTTGTAATATCTCAAATCTTTAGGACGAAGGTGGGAGAACATTTCTGCGGGAATCGAACTTCGTTTAACGTCACATCGAGCTGTGGTCGAGTGGTAATCACGTTTCATAGTGATGACTCCGTGACCAGCGATGGGTTCAACGCCAGTTATGAAGTGATCAGAGATCAACGTGAGTTATTACTGGTTCCGGATAAATTCCGGTGGAACCTTAGTCTCGCCAGTTTTGAATTGTGCAGCTTGCGTATTTTTGTCAGATTTGTGTTGCCAAGAGCTGTGCGTTTGTTAACAAAACATTTATTTTTTTTTTACAATAGAGACATTTAGGGTTTTAGCACCAGGGTTTTACGATTATTGCAAACCGCAACCTCAAAATGTCAGGCGTGACATCCCGTTCTAGCTGCAAGTGATACACGGCAGAGTTGTTAGATTGCTAAACTTGATTTTTAAGGCTAAAAGTTAGGTTCTCAAAAATGATGTGGTTGTAACCAGGCAAGTTATTGTTAGTAATATAAACGGAGTTGACTCTGGTTAAATTGTTCTGGTCTGTTAAACGTTTCGGTCACTTCAGCGACCTCAGTTAAACTGATTTAAAAATTATTTGACAAGAGTAAAACAATGGAAAGAAAGCAGTTAAGATTCATTAAAGGTCTACTAAGAGTTAAAAATTCTTCAGATTGTGATAGACGCGTGGAAGGTCAATGTGTTCTTCCAGGTCTATGCCCATAAAATGATAACTTTTATCATTCAACGATAAACTGAACTATTTTTACAAATTTTAGACAATCAAATGAAGTTCAGGTATTAATGGCAAACAAACATGGTGTTTGGTGAGAACAAAAGCGTTTGGCTGAAATTAATGTCTAAAATCTTCGTCTTCTCCAAAAGCAAACTGCAGTTTACAAGTGGTTCGCGGTAAAGTGAAAAACCTGGTGCTTAAATGCCTCTAATGTAACTAAATTTGACACAGTTCCCCATGTGATTGTTTTAGTTACTGTTCATTATTATTTAACTATTCAAAGCAGTACATTTTGGAACATTCGTAGTATGATCAATTATGACACCGCGCCCACACTGCACCATTTCGTTAATACATATTTGATCTTGTACCAGGTCTCTGTTGAGGTAAAGTTTGAAGCTTTGACAAAATGTGGCCGAGCAACATCAATTTCCCCAACAGAGACCTGGAACGAGCACAGAGTTGCATTTTTTTAATAGCAAAATAGTGTATTGGTCAGTGACAGAGTTATGTTCTCCTTTTTTGGCAGAGCCGTAAATGCTAAGCATTCACACCATATTTAGAGGATGGGAAAACGGAAATCCATATCAAAAGAACGTTTAATTTGACCTTGCTGACGAGGATAAGAGTGTTTTTATAACGGCTATTAAAGTAGTTTAGGGGGATTATTTTGTTGTCACTTTTTGTTCTCGCTATGACGTATCCGAAATCGCAAGTAGAGTAGTTCTTAAAATCAACCAGAGGACAACATTCAGGAAGAATAACACAACGCGTAACAATGAGTGTAAAGTAAACTTTCTTTAATTTGCACTTATATAATATTAATACGGTATTATATGACCATTATTCCTCTTTCTAGTAAAATTTATGTATGTAGACTTACCTGACAAGATTAGTTTATTTTAACTATTTGGAGGCCAGTGGAATAATGCAAATTGTAATTGTAATTGTAATAAAAATTGAAACTGAAATTGAAATTGTTAATACACACCAAAAATGAACTCAACTTTTGGGTTTTGCGGACAAAGTCAAATACAAAGTATAAGTGATGAACAATTGTTCGTTGACCACTTGCATGTTATTGGTAGAGCTTTATTTCTTGCTGTTGTTGGCTTAGCTTTTATACAGGAAGATACCAAATGATCTTTTACCGTACGACCCATACAGGTCGGCGAAATGACTCAACTCGTAAGAAGAAGTAACTCTGTATTCTTCGATTTCAGTGTTGATATCCCATAACCTTATTCTTTTCCAGCGTCTAATAGTTTAACTGGTGGTTTTCCGAACTGCAGTTCCAAACATCGACTAAAAAATATCCACTACATGCAAAAGGCTTCCCAGTGTGTATTCGTACTTATTATCAGAACTACAACAGAATACAAGTGCACGCTAAAGAACTGACTATGCTAAGTTTAAAAGCGATGTCACTTACGAATCTAATCACTGATTGGCTCAGATAATACCTGATCAAACAAAACAAAACAACACTATTCACTGGGTTATTGCATCGGCTTTGCGCTTTGTGCATTAACGTATCTAAAGGATGTAACAACAAACGAGGAATTTTATACAGTTCATAAGGCAAAAGAAATACCGCCTTCGATTCATACTCAGAAAAGTTAGATATGTTACATATCAGAAGGTATCATCCGCATAAATCATTAATTGAAAGAGATCACTTTAGCGTCATTCTCTCTCTTTAGGGAGCTTAAACATGCGACTAGGACGCGAACGTCAACGAGAACGCAACAAAACAGTAGACTTAATTACAGAATACAATAACTGCAAGTGGGAATGCTGGCCATCCTCCCATCGTCTTCTTCAGAAAACAGAACATGAAAAGCTCAATTTTAAGGTCTATAGAGAACCCGAGCAGCACAATATAAGTCATTTCAATCTTCATGCGGCTTCAAAAATATAGCTTGGTTAATTTTTCACATTTACACACCTTCGCGCAAAGCAAAAAAGAAACAATTGAGTTATACAAAACGAGAAGTTAAAAATCCAACAACCGTCTTCGTTGACGTTCAGTTCCTGGTTGTTTAAGCTCACCAATAACTTCTTCACCCCTCATCGCTTGTTTAGAAATGTTACAGACCATCCATCAGTCACAGGACGACGTGCTCTTTTCCAAGCATATAATGGTACTTGTTAAACATTCAGTTAGCACCTCTTCACCTAACGACATCGTGCGGTTACCAGTAAATTTGTCAGCAATTACACATACCACTGAATCGATCTGTTTTGTCCTCTGAACTTCATTCTGATACAGTACACGTGCGATCATCATACACAAATTACGCCTTACTCCTCCGACAGTACTGAACCTCTTTGCTCTGACAAGACGCTAACGTTACCTCAGCATAAGCTATCACGTGACAATCATACCATGTTGATCGAGAATGTCGTTTCGGTTGTGGACATCAAAACGAGAGAGCTGCTTAAGCTGTGTATAATGTAATTTTGTCTTGTTTTCTACAGAGACACCAAGTATTGACTGTCTTGGCGTCAATTGCACTGGGGAGCAGACCGAAGTGGCCACAAATACAGTGTTTTTGGAGTGTAAGGTCAGCGGTCATCCCCAGCCAACCACGTATTGGAAAAGAACAGCATCAACCACTTCGAATGTTGTTGTTTCGTTGCCGCCGGACATTGTCGACGAGAACAACGGAACCCTTATCATAAGAAACATCAGAGAGGAAGACTCGGGGACTTACCACTGCTTTGCTAACAGTACCTTGGGCGACGATATGAAGCCACTCAAACTCCACGTTAAAGGTCAGTTTGTGCGAAAATCATAGTAATTCCACGGTCAAGGAAAATTTAATAAAAATATTTTTCAAGGTCAAGGAAATTTCAATGAAAATATTTTTTCAAGATCAGTGAATCGTCAAGGAATTTTTGTACCGGTTAAGGAAATCCTATTTTTTTCTAGAGTCAGTGGAAAGTCAAGGATTTTTATCGTCAGACGTTTGTCGTGATAAAGCTTTCTTCTCAAAAACTAAAAAGTATTCTGGAGTTACGTTCTGATATGCTGCGGACAAGCGATCCATGCTTCTCAAAAGTAAGATGATTTTAGTCTCGTTGTAGGCTCAGTTTTGGCGTAGGGCCAGGTTAACAGAATGTTACGTTGTGTACAGGTCAGTGAAAAATACTGTTTGGTTAGTAAAACGTCAGGGAAAGACAAAAAGACTTTCAAGGTCAAGGAAAGTCAGGGAATCTTTCATTGGGTCAGGGAAATTCTACAGTTATGCTTAAACTCAGGGGAAAAGTCAGAAAGTTATATATTAAGGATGGCACAAGCTCCCGTTGTGACTTATGTTTTTTATACAGTCAATACTTGGTGTCTCTTATGAGATTTGTATAGTGAGTGCACGGCTCTCATGGAAAACAGGTCAATTATAAATAACTTAAGTGACATTAGTAACTAGTGACAGTTACTTGATAAGATTATCATTATTAGTATTAGTATTTTATAGTATTGTAATAATTATATGTTTTAAAGTCCTGATGAGATTGTTCAACCGTGCTCAAATAAAGATATATTATTATTATTATTATTATCATTCAACAAAGTAATTGCTTGCTAGCTTGTTTATGACTCTAGCTGATACACGCATTCAAAGATGAGGAGTTTTCAATCTATTTAGACCTATTTCAAAAGCCACTAGTTAACGAAGCTACTCCATGTATGCACTCATTGAATGGTCCTACACACTTTCCTCTTATCTATCTTACTTTTCTTTATTTTGCTTGCTTTGCTATCTTTGCTTGCTTAGGGTTAGGGTTAGGGTTGGGGTTAGGATTAGGGTTAGGATTAGGTGACTACCTACATGGAGTATCTATCCAAGTTAAATGTAGCAAATTCGAATCTTTTTGCGCGAAGTTTTCTGGGATGGTGGTAATGATCAATTCAGTCGGGCGTTTAACAGCCGATCGCCTGGCGGTTTTTCAGTCCTTATGTAACAGTTCAGACATACGCAGCGGCTGAAACAGGTCCCTCTCCAAGAGCTTGCGAGTGTCATCATCCAAACTTGCAATGCCTCGGAAACGGTTTGCTACTCCGCCATCCACGGGAACTCCAAACTTGTTACTGGTCAGGTCTGAGGCTCCTGGCTTTTCGGAACTGTTTCCTTTCATTTCACCAAGGGCAGCCATCTTCATGGGAAAACACCGGCGGGGCTGAGACCAATGGGACATTTCCATAAGGAATTCCTTTACAAAAGGCGAACTTCGTCTTCCACTGGAGTTGTATTCAACATCCGCATCGGTAAAGTCATGCGTGGAACCAACGGAGTTGTTACCAGTCGTGTCTGTAGGACGTTCGTGGTGGATATCAGCAATATCTTCATAACTTGAATATGGAGTGACATCTGAGTCATCGTCAAAAAATGACGAACGACCTGAAGGTAATGGAGGACTATCGACGGCAACATCTGATAAAGACAGGCACGTTGACGCGTGCTTTTCTCTGTTACTCGATTTGCAAAAGGTGACTTTTTGTTGAATTTCTTCTCTTGGAGTAGGTTCTGGCTTGTAATCTTCTTCGTTTTGTTTGAAGCAACGCAAAGTGAGGGCTTTTAACCTTTTCATTCTCGTTCCTTCAGTAGCAACGAGTTCTGTCTTAAATGGCAGTTACTTGTCTTAATTCCATTCTTTTATTCCTTTTTAACGATAATTAACAAAACTAACAAGTGATTGATTGTTCATTGATTGATTGATTGATTGATTGGTCTTTTGAACGCTACTGACGCAGATGAGTTCCACTGCTAATGAAAATGAGTTCATGTGTAAAGCTAATTGACATCAGAGCAAATCAGTTTACGTCAAGATTCCTGATTAATTGCTCTTTGGAAGGCCGGATGGTAAAAATGACCATATATGGATGTAAAAGCAGTTAAAAATAACTCTGTTGTTGATTTGGAAAGGAAGGTGCGAAACTGCACGACAGATGAAAGTAGTAATGAACGCTGAATCATTTAAAAACAGTGAACAAACTACAAAAGTATTAAGTCTGCGTGAACATGGTTCCCTTGTTCAGTTAAATCTCTGACTGCCAATCGAAGTTCTGGGTTTTATCCTCGGCCTTGCCGAGGTTTAGGTTGAACTGCACGGAATCTTCTTTTGCCAAACCGTCCGTGGACAGGGATGTTAACTGTTGGTCTAGTTTCTCGAGGTTCTATCGAGGGACTTAAAGTAGAACACATACTTTTCCAATATAGTAGGGTAATCACGGTAATTCGGTTTGTACCTGTTCTGATATAAAATCTATTTACCAAGTCAGACATTGTGCATAGTTGTAGCACAAGACCGGCCACCAGCGGAAATAGATATGTAAAACATTTAAGGCTTGAAATTCAAAAACTCTCTTTCTCACGATCTGGCGCAGTAATTGGAATAGTTTGCCATTAAACGTACGAAATGAAAATAAGGAAAAAATTAAACATTGTTTACAACTGTTATTAAGAAATATATTTGAATTGGAAATGAATATGTTGGTGTACCAGAAATAATTTCGGGAATGCGTAAATTTGTCCTCCTTTATATTAATACGACATTCTCTTTTCTCCTTCCTGCCTAGCACTGATGTATTATTTTTTTATAAGTATAATTATCATTATCAGTTTATCAAATCTTTTCTGATTTTCGGCATTGTCAATTAATATAAAAGCAGTGTAATTCTTTGTATCCTTATAAATATTTACATATACACAAGCTACTGCTATTTGCGGATAGGCTTACCATGATTGATAAACATTTCTCTTTTATTTAAATAAAATTTGTTGTTTTTTGTTTTGTTTTTTTGTCACATACATACATACATACATACATACTGATTATTCCAACTGGCTGCAGGCTGTGCCCCAAGGTTGCCAGGAGCGCCATTATATACTTTCGGTTCGAAGTCGTGAATTTAGCACCCTGCAAGGTTGACGATTTAATATCCGCACTATACTTTATCTTTACCATCAACAGTACGCCGAGGCAATTTTCCCTTTCGTAAGCGGTCGATGCCATTTGTAACAGTCGATGCCATCTCGAACAACATTCTATTGTCGTTTTCATGAAGAAGACAAAGTCGTGATCGCGGATATACAACTAATACCAACCCTGACCCTAACCCTAACCATAATCCAAACCAATATTAACTCTAAGAGAAGAAACTAAATAGAAAAAAGAAAACAAAAGCTAAGTAAAACATAGATAAAAGAGATACCGTGTTTTGAACCCGTGACCGCTAGCATTCCAGTCCTATATACTACCACTACGCCAACAGTTCGATTCACTGGCGTTCATATTTTTTACTGTATATATGTTACAATGGCATCAACTGTTGTTGGAAATGACATGGACCGGATACGAAAGCGATATTGGCGACGCCGAGAGCACACTACGGATGACGTTTGTTGGAATATACCTTCGTTTTGAGAAATCATCGGCATCGTTTCCTGCCAGACAATGACAAGAGGCTAATTCTATATGTATAATCAACGGAACACATAACTTAAAACAGAGTTGAAACACTATCTACGCGAACTCAGTGCCGAAGCAGGGAGAAAGTATTCTCTGAAGTTAAACGCTTGACTGACCATGACTCGTGTGGGATTTTCGAAAAATACTACAGGATTTAGATTTAACCCTTAAACGAACAAGTATTCCCTTTAGGGTAGAGCAGCTGTTTGGATCCTTCAAAACGGATAAGAGTTTTTAATTAAAGCGTACCATTTTATATCATAATTGATTATTCATTAATTTAAGACGGTCAAAAAGGGTTACATTTTTAATAACGCTCTTGAAAAGAACCCATGCAGAGAAATGCTCAAATCCAAAATTTCTTAGTAAGTAACTTCCATTGAAACAATAAGAAAACAGTTTTCATCAACTGAAACAATCCGCACCACTGCATCGTCATTTATTGATTACCAAATTTTATGCCGATTTGAGAAGTCAAATGAAGAGCTCGAGCTTCCTGTTTCATCACCGGCTTAAACATCTCGAAAACAGTAAACTAGTATTTGCCTTCTCGGTGTTTGAGCAGGTGATGAAGCACTTACATTCTCGAAATTCGCTGGACTGGGAAGAACCAAGCAGATGAATATTAACTTGGGAAGTGCTAGTGTTTTAATAATTTGCCGATTTTACCGTAAAGTGTGAGGTCTCTCATTTTCCACATATTTAGGAGAGTATTGATGGAGTCAGGTTTATAATGCTAATTGAACTGAGTGGAGTCCAATTTGGTATGAACTCACTTCCTTTTAGCAAAAAGTAACGCTTTTTAAAAACGTTTGAAACCGATTGGCTGTTCCAGCCTTTTCTGCTTTGCTATTGGTTGTTCAAAACAGTGCGATTACAGACTTAAAACAGTACGATTAATTCTATAATCACTGCTGTTGGGAACCAATCAGAATGCAGGAACCACCAATGATTTCAAAATGGATATAATTAATTCTGTAATCACTGCTGTTGGGAACCAATCAGAATGCAGGAACCATCAGTGATTTCAAAATGGATATAATTATGTAATCACTGCTGTTGGGAACCAATCAGAATGCAGGAATCATAACCATAGTTAAAGCTATCAACTACCGCGCCTTCAATATCGTTCCAGAAGCACTCATAAAATTCGGCTGTCAGTCCGCCTGTCCCGTCTGTCCCGGCCGTCAGTGCCGGGGGTTTTGTCGTTACTCATTTTTTTCCTAGCGCATTAAGACATTCATGTTTTAGTAAACATCCTGTTAATTGTAGCTTTGCAGTGTTGGACTGATAAAGAAGGCAGATTTTTTTTATCAGAAAATATGGAGAATTTCGGATCGGTAATGTTTGGGCCGATAGATTTCTAGAGATATTCATAGATTTGCCTCTCTTCGTTAAGCATATCTTTGGGATCCGTCGAAGTTTCGTTTTTTCCGTTTAAGGGGACGTTTTACCTGAAATTTCGTTGGTGATTAGGGGCATTGGGGGGAGAATTAAGAAGGGAAAAAAAGGTTTTAGAACGTAAAAAACACTGTTCCAAAGCGAGCGAGTGCCACTCTTCGGATAACATACGAGCTGGTGTTCGTCAATTTTTAATATTTAAAAATATTAACTCCAAAAATTTATTTTAAACTTATTAAAATCCAAACAAACCCAAAATTCCTTCAAAATCAACAACTTTCCAACCTTCTCTTCTCCTCCCATTCGTCTCCAAAAATGTTCAAAATATTTGCGAATTAGCATCAACTATGGTACTATGTCGCAATGATTCCAAATTTTGATTCTTTAAATTTAAGCCGAGATATCGACATATGACGTAAATAAGCGCCAATTTCGGATTTCAGGT
Source organism: Parazoanthus atlanticus (assembly GCA_025448195.2). Lineage (NCBI taxonomy): Eukaryota > Metazoa > Cnidaria > Anthozoa > Zoantharia > Parazoanthidae > Parazoanthus > Parazoanthus atlanticus. The sequence goes on along the minus strand of JAOEHT020219507.1, from coordinate 1,481 downwards.
AAAACGTCCCCTTAAAGAGCAGTTACGTGTTTCTTGTTACATTTTTTTGAAATGTTCAGGAAATAATTATTAGTTCTTTCGCCCATCTCATACCAACGACATCCCTTTACTGCGAATGATTCAGCCATTAGTTTTAGCTTTAATTATTTTATCAAGTTTTACCTTAACAGAGATCAATTTTTCGTATTAGGGTTTCGAGAAATTAAGATCTAATTGTCTTTGCAGAGTGTTTAACTGCTGTAGCAATTATTTTTCTTCATTACGTGTTTTGGCAGCTTTGTGTTTTGCAAGCGAAATTGTGAAAGCTCGAACTTCCATTTTAATCATTTTCCATAGGAGGCCTTTGTAATTCCGATATGAATACTTGTTCTTAAACTTTGGTAATTTCTTTTCTATTAATTCAGTGAACGTCTTTGAGGAGAAAATTGTCAAATTTCCAAAAACCTGGACCGCGTTTCGACTGGGTAGTTGTTAGTAGTATTGAATTGTGACTGCGGAGTGATCCGAAATTGTTGTTTCTGTGATATTTATATGTGTAAAACTATTGATAAGGTTGTTTGACACATGAAAAATTAAGATCTGTGTTTCGTCACGTTGTGGGTTTTGCTTACGCCAAGCGTCAACTAAACTGAAAGTTCATTAGGTTTCTTATGTCATTTATATGTTGTTTTGATGATCACTCTTGTCTTCATTACTCATACAACAATTAAAGTCACCACATAGGATAGTATTCTCATTTAGCGAATGGATGTAACAAAGAGGAAACTTTGTTGTAGAAATTGAGTTGTGCAGAATGACAGAATGATAACACGCCAGGTTTGGTCTCGTTGAACCATAGTTAATAGAGCGAAATGGTTATGAAACTCGGCCAGTTTCTTTGTTATAGGTTTTTGTTCTCTATGTCTCTTGTTTGTTGGCCTGACGGTGCACAAAACACAAAAGGTATTGAAATGCATATGAACAATTAACCAATAAAAACATTTGGGCTCACACATTGAACAAAGCAATCTACACTGTCACGGTTCGTTCAACCTAAAACAAAGCAGCTTTGTACACTCCTTTTGAAGTTTGTCGAGTTTCACAACCAGTTGGTTTTCTCAACTATGGTTGAACGGATTCAAGTGAGAAATGAGACCATGATTAGCATATATTTTTCGGCCCCATTCATTTTCCCAGCTTTGGATAGTACTTGGGTGAACGGGGATACAAGTACTTATACAATTAGTAAAATCGTTTACAAGCAACCTGCGATCCGGCTTTCGGAGAACAATACACCATTTTTCTAATGCAAATTTTTGCTAGATCCATTCCCTTGTGGGGGCTAAAACTCATTACTCGGTCAAATTTGGGCTCATTAATTCAAATAAACATCACTTTTAGCCCCCACGAGGGAATGGATCTAGCAAAAATTTGCATTAGAAAAATGGTGTATTACAATCGGAACGAATGCAGGGAAAATGCATATCAACAATGTTATGTCG
>JAOEHT020219430.1:0-10994 GCA_025448195.2 Parazoanthus atlanticus | reverse complement strand
GTTGCCTGCCTCTTCTTTTTCAGGAAAAATCTGATCATGTTTGTGGTCACCAATGAATATTATTGGCCAAGTAATGGCCATTGATTCAAAGGGAACATCGCTCACCTCAAATATTATAGGTCAGCTATATTTCACTCACCAAGGATTTTCAAACAGCAAGCACTGTCAATTGACAAGTTTTCACCTTCAGAATGCTTCAAATCTATCAATAAACATAACGGATAGACACACCCATATATAAACATTGTCTTTATCAAAACAACCCAAAACGCAAAACAGTTCCATACACATTATTCAAATCAGTACTTGAAAACCCAAATGGGAAGCTGCGACTCTCAAGCTTAACCGGCAAATTCCATCTGGTAAGCTCGTTTCAAAATAAACTTTGCTGTATCAACATGGATCCACAACTTGAGGCTGCCTTGAAGCAAAGGTGTAAAAGCTAGGGAGGTTATCTTCACAGATGTTCACACTCTTCAGGCAAGATTACACTGCAAATATTAGAAGTATTTTAATTACTGTAAAAATGTATTTTTCAAGTCAATCACTTAGAAAGTTTATTATTATTGTTATAAATTAAGAATTTGCTATAAGTAAGGTTTATATCAGTTATGTTGACATGCATTCAGAAGTGCTTTAGCAAGAAAAAGAGTTAGCATTTGGCCAGTACGCGACTTCATACAGTGTAAATCACCAATTTTCCTGTGTATACCAGAGTTCCCAGGAGAGTTTTTTCTGTTTTGCAAGTGAGCTGCAACTGTGATGTGGACCAAATTTCCATTGTTTCAACCCACCCTCCCTGCACCTAGCTTCCTCACACAAGGATGTTAGCAGAAGGTTTGCCGAGGTGCTGGGCGACATTCCTATGTAGCAAATGGTGTCCTATAACGAGAATGCTAGTGCCAGACGGTACAAATGTCTGTGCATTTCCAACCATGTTGTACATTCAGAAAGAGAATGAGAAATTTTGTCAACTTACATGAACAGCCTGTCCATTCACTCCAAACCCCAATGAACATCCTGGACAATGTCCTATACTGCCATAATAACATTAGACTGTCGACCATTACTTCTGAGAAATACCAGTACATAATTTCCTTTTCTCTAACAAGAAGACACCAAGAGCAAGAACCTTTTCAGGGGGGAATAATTCTTGAACCTTGGATCTTGCCTTGTGGAAGAGGTGCCAACACATTCAAAAGCATTTAAAATGTATTTCACTCCATCCAAATTTGGTGTCTAAAGTAATTGTTAAGGATATTGTGGTCATAAAGAATGAACCTCCAATCACGATTCAGTGGACGACACAGGGTACAGTAATAAGGATACCAGTACATCTGTGTTTCTGGATAACAGCAAGAATTGTGACAGCTGTTTGATTATTTGGAAAGATATAAAAGTGCAAATAGCTGCTGCTTCTCCTGCTGTAAGCTCAAAAAAAGAATGAAAACTGTGGAAAATCACAGTGATTTCCCTGGTTGTATGATTAGTCAAAAACTTCTGAATGTGCTTTGCAGCAAAATGCTTAGTATGCCAATTCTCCATACACTCGTCAAATGTTATAATTATCATTATTAAATTTTAGATAATTACACCATTACTAGTTATACCATATAGATTCAAACCATATGTATATTATTAGTGTAGTATTCAGTATAGTGAGATTCTGCACCAAATAATTCCTTGTAGCCCGTACGGGTCAATTCTGGACAGCAAGCGATGAAATCTAAATGAACATTCCCTCAGGGCACTACATTTTCTCAACTGGATTTAAGGGCCCAAAATTCCATCAAAGAAGAATCCACAAAGCCAAAGGAACCCGTACCTGAAACAAGTGCAAAGGCTCAGCCTTCAGGAAGCCAGGGACAAAAAGCTCCATGCCCCCAAATAGTCAACACCATTGTGCGAGATGGAATGAAATTATGCGTTCCCTCTTCTGGCTCTAGCTCTATTGGTTCCAATTCCAACGCACCAGTTGAAAAGCAAAAGTCAATAGCAGTTTTAATTAAGAACAATGGTGATGCCCAAACAAAACATTGCTATATTTGTCAGAAGGGTTTGTCATATGGCCATAAGTGTAGAATATGCAAAAGGATAATACGTACATTCCCTTCATTCTGTGAGATTGAAGAAACTACTGAAGAGATGCATCATACTGTACGTGCAGACCCTGCGTTGAAAAGGGTGTTACAGCGAAAGGAAAATCACACAGCAACAAGAAAATGGCAAAAAGTAGTGATGGAGGTGCACAAAAGGAAAAACTAATGAAGGTTAACAAGGAAACTGTGAATATAGAAGTCCACAGTGTACTCAACTAAGGCAAAGACCAGAAGAACAAGGTGATTTGCGAGGAGACAAGTGATGCGACAGCAGGAGTAGTGGGTGAAGAGCACGGAAAGAATGAGGAACAGTTGGCAGAGAAGGTATCTGGTCTCACAACTGGCAAGTATATTAAAGCAAAATTTACAGCCTCCCGTGAATGTGATGTAAAGATGTTCTGTGGTGTGGTCACCAAAGTTGAGCAGGATGAAGTGGAAGTCAGCTGGTTCATGAAAGAAGTGAAAGTTACTGGCAGTGCCAGTTCGATTTATTATGTGTGGCCAGACTTTGTTGACGAAAGCTGGGTTCACTGCAGTGATATTGTGGATGTTCTGAAATGTCCATACATGGACCACAGAGGCCACTACATCTTTCCTGCATGAGGACAGTATGGTTGCATTTAGCTAATTAGTTAATTTTGTTAACTGTTGTAGAATTTAACAGTGATATTTAGAAGCACATCTCTATAATTAGTATATGTTTATCAAATTTTGATAGATGAAATTAGTTAATGCTGAGACCGATTCCTAATGATCATTTTGAAATTGATCAGCTAATTTTGAATTACAAATAATTTCATGTTTTTGTTAAGAATTAACAAACATTCCTGTACTACAGGTATACTGAACACAATGAGAGACTATATGAGTTTTGTTAGGGAATACAATTTAGCACTAGCAAAGTGCATGTTCATATATCTGTTACAAATAGTATATTCAAGTATGAACATATTACTTGCTTCAAGGTTTTTTTAGACAAATAATTGCTCCACCAATTTGATTTTTCTCTGTTTTGAACCACAAAAATACTAAAATATGTTTTTAACTTTGTTCTTTCAGTGTAATCTTGTAGATTACAGTGCTTTTGATAACTGACAACTTTTAAAAAAATTAAAATCAATTTTTCAATTTCACATTTTATAATTTTACCAAAATTGAATGGTCATAAGAAACACAGACCCCCTTCCCCCTGACAGGATAAATTATGAATGTTATATAAATACACTACCTAAGTATAACTAGTATATTTGTCAAATTATAACTAATGAAAACTTTCTCTTGTTTGCCAAAAGGTGGAAAAAGAAGTTTCTTTGATGTTATAAAGGAGAATCCATTACCTAATGCAACAATGAAAGGTTTGAAAATTTATTCTGAGACGGAAATAGATTCTCAAAAAAAAGAAATGGAAAGACTGAGAAGAAGATTTTGGAATAGGAAAGTGGAAGAACTTGCACGAAATCCAGAAACCAGGAATGAGGAATGAGGACAAAACCACCATTTCTGGGTTGGTAGATGTGTCCTGTACTCTTAAGAAAACCACCCTGCTTGAAACGCAAGCGACAAAAATTGCCAGTGACGAGAAAATGTTGTTCAAAACAGATGATGCTGCCTCAATAGATGTACATGTAGGTAGACCAAAGGCAAAGAAACGAACAATGCCCAAGAACCTAGATAGAATGGCAGTTGCACATAACTTGGTGGAAGAAATTGATCAGGACATGCGGGAAATAAAGAGAAAGTTCAGAAATACATCAACTGTTGGTGAACGACGGAAGCTGACGAGTCAGTACACACAAAAAAAGGCATTAATGAATGGATGAATGGTGCATACACTGAACTTAAAAGAGCGCAAGATGCCTTGACTAAATCAATGAACACAATGAAACAAAACTTGGACAAACGTATAGCTATTGCATCACAGCCAGATGGCGAATATATTGCTAATGATGACATAGATGGGCCAACCGATGAGGAGGCTCTAGACATAGAAGAGGATAAAGAAGTAGACTCAGTAGAGGGTGGGGTACAGGATGAAGAAGTAGACTCAGTAGAGGGTGGGGTAGCCCATGAAGAAGTAGAAACAGAGGGTGGGGTGAGGTTGAAGAAGTAGACACAGTAGAGGGTGGGGTAGAGGATGAAGAAGTAGACACAGTAGAGGGTGGGGTAGAGGATGAAGTAGACACAGAGAGAGGGTACAGGATGAAGAAGTAGACTCAGTAGAGGGTGGTGTAGACGATGAAGAAGTAGATACAGTTGAGCTCAAGGGTGTGGTACAGGAAGTAGATTTAGAAGAGGATGAGGAGGTAGATGTAGAAAGTTTATAAGTATTTAAAGTGACAGAAGTTATTAAAAAGCTTGTTTACCAGTTTGCTTCAAACTAAACTTAGATAACTTTAGTATTTGAAAAGGTCAGCACTTAATATTTTAACAATTGGTCCTGCAGCAAAAAATCAATTTAAAAACATTTGATGTGAGCACTGTCCATCTTGTCTCATATTTTAATACAAAATTTAAACAAGCAATATAAACAAGTATGATCTAAATGATTAAATTATCATTGCAAACAAACAATATGTTCATATTAAATATACGGTATATACAAGAGTCTTTTAGTTTTGCAGAGAAATTAATGAATTATGATTTGAAGTATAATATTGTAATATATATATATATATATACATATATATACTTTGCACAAACTAATAGTAGTCTTTGTGTTCAACAATAAAGTTTTATAGTTGAGTTTTTCATTCACAATCTGGAATCAGAAACAAACTTTGAAGGTTTTTAGAGACAAGTTGGTGGCAGTATTGATTGATCACAAACAGATTTTAGTATAGGTTCATATACATAAATAGTTATACCGGTAATAGTATCTGGACAGAGATAAATTTCTTTCATCAAAGATTTCAACTATTAATAAAAAATACATTATATTATAGAAGTTGTAACTATATATATTATAATTAAGTTGCACAATTTTTAATTGTTTCAAATATAGTTTATGTTTATATAGTTATATAAAATATGGTTGTAAAAATTTATAGTTTAATGACATTTCTGGTTTTTTTTTAAATTGCATGTCAAAAATAAAAAAGCAATCAATAAAATTAATGCAACCGCATACTGTTCATCTATTAGATCTTAAGAAATGTATTGCAAAATTGGTATTATTCACCACCAATGGTAGTTGTACATATACATACATCTGATGTTAAATATACTTGTGGTTGTTGTTACTCAGAAACAGAGAGTGTGCAATACACTCAGTTATTAAGAGCAGGAGAACAACCCTAACTCTAAATTTGCATTTTTGCACTACAGGAAATAACTCTTATGTTTGTACATTTGCAAGTGAATTAAACAGCAAGTTCATCACAATGGGACAAAATTAAAACTGTTGACAAATTCTGAAAGATGCAAATTGTACATGTACGATTCAGGGTATTGGCTGCATTCCCTGTCTTGTCAGTGTTACAATCAAATGTGCAAAATAATAATTTTTATGCTTGCTGCTAAATCTCTTTTTAGATGTCACTTTCATTATTGGACAATTTTTCAAAATTCAGACTATTAGAGAATACTCAAAATTAGTAAAAGGAACATTTCTCATGTGCTGTCATTTTCCTTTTTCCAATGTGTACAAAGACATTCAAAACTGAGCAAATGTGACTTTGCTTTATTATTCAAATATGGTGAATTGCACAATTTATAATCACTTAATGCATCAGAGATATTCTTTCTCAAGCAGGTCAACATAATTAGACAGAATGTGAATTTTCAATACTTATCATCTAGTTTATTTGCTATATTGCTCAAACTGCAATGCCAGAAACCCAATGGAGACTTTAGAATTTGCAAATGAATGTAAAATCCTCAGGGATGTTCGCTTTGTTCACCCCTCAGTTTGAAAGTGCTACATTTAATTAGTGTGCGTACATTTTTGATTAATTTTTGTTTATCTGATCTGCTAAACAACAGAATCATTCACGTGGCCCAAAAGCTAATAAAGAAGGCCAATCCACAGGTTAACGGTTTCCAAGACCCTGTGCTGAGCTAAATGAGGTTGGAAAACCGAAGCGAGGGAGCTGTCCAGATCCACCACACAGGCAAATCCCGCTGGGTGATGTCCAGTTCCCTGAGTGACCACGTCGCCATGTATAACAGCCTATACAGTGGATTGTCAAAGGTTTGACCATCCAGCTGGCACAGTCCTACCAAGACTATATTGATGGCGTGGGAGAGTTGGAAGTTGACGTTCCGCCAGTCCAACAACAAAGTGGCTGTACAGACTGCAGTCTCTTGGCGATTGCTTTCACTAATGAGCTTGCCAGAGGTGAAAACCTTCCAAAAGCTATCGCCTTTGATCAAACTATGATGCGGCCACATTAAATAGAATGTTTTGAGAATGACAAGATGATGCCATTCCCTTGACAGCACAATCCAACTAAGCGAAAGCGAGGCCACAAACTTGCAACCATCAGAACATTCTGTGCCTGCAACCCTGCCTGAGACTTACGATGACATGGTGCAGTGCAACATATGTGATGAGTGGTACTATTATGACTGTATGAACTTAGTTACAGCCCCAATGGGCGAATGGATGTGCCCAGTATGCGAACCACCCAAAAAACTGAAAAGAAATTGAGTATTCGATATACGACTAGCTTAATGAATGGATATTGGGTGGATATTTGATTTAGTTGAGAGTAGTCGCGGGTGCATGGGATAATCTGTAATATCTGGTCATTATTTAATATTTGAGTACTGAAATCGTTTTAGTTCGAAAACGTTTTGCTAATACAAACTTGCAGTTATACATAGATAAGCAGATGTGTTCCACTGGACGGTTAAAAGCTCTAGTTTCTTTTTGAAAACGTTGTATCAGCTTTGCTTTCTATTTTATATTTGTATAAACGCGTTCTGTTAATTGTAAATATTTGTTATTGTTCAGAAAGAATTATTTGATATTCGAAAACTGAACTCAGTGCTGGTACATGCACCACAATAGTTTCAAAAACACAATGTATTTAGGAAACGTTACGAATCATTATATTTTGTATTGCAATAAATAATACTTGGTGTTTACAATTTAGTGTATTTCATTTACTACATCTCGCAGAATTGCGGCATGTTCCATCTGGGCTGAAGGCTGTATCGAAATGACCTATCTTTTCGCCGTCTTTTTGACCCCTATAATAAGAACTTCGAAAACGGAGGAGGGCGAAATCCCTAAAATTTAGGGAAGGGGGCGAGATCTCTAAAGGGGGACGAGATCCCTAGGGATCTCGCCCGGAGAGGGCGAAATCACTAGGGATCTCGCCCCGAGGGGGACCAAATCCCTGGGGGGGCGCAATCCCTGCGACGCCGGTTAGGCCGAAAAGAAGGTCACCAATAACGAGCGTGATAATAAGTGTCGGCAGAATGTTTCTATGTAGAACGTTTTTAGAAAGAGCTTTTTGAAAGCATGAACATTTGCTTTGTGTCACGTCTTGAGAAGGAACGTTATAAAAATAGAAACAGTTATACTCTATGGAGAAGCGCCCGAAGAAAACCGTTGCTACAGGTCTGCCTGGAACTGAGCAACACTGAAAAACTGCGGCATTCAGGGGCGGTTCTAGAAATTTCAGAAACAGAGAACCAAAACCCGGCCGCAATTCTGGAAAAGTGGGATCAGAAAGTAAAATAAAACCACTTTTTATTGAGGGCAACACATTTACGTTTGCAGGATTTACTCTCCGATGTGGCCCTCACAACACCCGGGATTATGCTACTCATTAACGTGTGTGTTCTTTTTACGTTCTAAGGGATAGCATTTGGCATCTCATAGGTATCTGTGCTCCAAACACTTTTAGCTTTTTAGAGTATATTTATAATCTTCAATCACTTTTATAGATATATACTGTTCCTTTTTTTATGTTCTGAATGTTATATAGGACCGTCTTTGATACTAGTAATTGTACTGAAGGGACTACCTTGATGAAGCAAAGTTGTCTTCTTCCTTCTATTTCTTTGCGAAATCCTCTTGGGAGAGATTTAGAAGCAGATGTATTATGGAGCCGAAAGGGGTCGATAATTTTTTTGATGCTATGAAATAGAATATGCAAACGACTTACACTGCAATCTATTCGGAATTAAAAATCTGACCAGAAACCTTTGTTTTAGTAAGATTTGTTTTCATGCTTTCTTTGAAAAGAGTTTAATTAATAATTTGATGTGGAAATTATCTTTTGTGATACATTCTGTTTTATATACGTCAGAAAACGTTGGAATTGACTGGAATACTCTGCAAATGAAAATGAACAAAGAGTTTGACTGGAAGAAAGCTTTTCTACAGGCAATGAATTCTAATGATGAAGGTGCCGTAGACAAGGTAAGCTGATACATTGATTTACATTATGTTTCTTTCTACGCGAAATAAATCCATAGAAAGACAGTCCCTGCAGCCACGCAAAAAGAAGAAAGACAAATAAAGCTTAAAAAATCTTAAAGTAGAGTTTTTAAATACGTATAGTAATCTGTGCTATCGTTGGTATTAACCAAGATAACCAATTAGGTTTTACTTGTTTCTGTGCCTTTGATTTAAGAAAAAACTTGTTTCAAACACCGATTGAGTGTAAATAAATTCCTACCTGTTGTCAACCTTCATTGCAAATTTCTTGATATTTTTCTATGTTGTTTTGTTCTTCCCTTCATGGCCCGCCGTTCTTGTTATCGTTAATTGCACTTTTACAGTTCACGTTAAGTTTCAAGTTCACGAGATACCATTTTAAATAAAGCAACAAGAAGAATACTGGATGAACTATAGGTAAAATCTTTTATGGAACTTGAACAGTACGCGCACTTTGCAAGTTCTACCCCACAGGTGCAACCATAAAGTTGATATCATAATTTTCCCCATGTACTTAAATTATACAAAAATGAAATAATACAATAATTTAAAAAATATGATAATTAAACAATAATATTTATTTTATCAAGGCACTTGAAGCTGGTGAGATCTACCTTGCTCAATATCCAGAACTGGAGGGGATTAAGGCCCCTAACAGTTTCCTAAAGAAAGATGCTAAGTTCACCAATAATGTACTTCAACTAACTGCACCCCTGGCTTTGTTTGTTGTCGTGGAAACGGAAGCAGGAATCAAACGTCTACTTCCAGTTGCTATTCAGTCAGACTACAAACCTAACTCAAAAGTCTACAGGTTTGTACAAGAAATTTGGTTAGTTAAAGAAAGACGCAGAGTTACGTCAACAAAGATATAGATCAGGCCCTGAAAACTAGCAATCAGATTACTAAAGTTTGATTTTTCTGCTCTACCTCGGTGTAAGAACTCACGACTGGCGTCACCCAGTCGTCAGACTGGGTTAACCAGTGGTGAAGGGCAATAAATCGCCCCCACAGTATTGATAAGTTGCACTCTAGATCTTCTACTCATAAATTACAAAATTTGCTTTAGTTGTGGGAGTTAAATTAAACATTTCAGGACAATATACCTGACGTTAACCAGACGTCTAGCACGTTAATGACGTCAATTCACCTCCCATAATTGAAGTAAATTTTGTAGAGTATGGTAGTAAGTATGCACCGTATCGCAATTCCTCTGCGATAGTACGAGCCATCATTGCTCATTTGTGCATCTCTCAGATGAGGTCAGTCGTGAGGTTCTTACACCGAGGGAAACCCGATTTTTCAATAACGCCGTCAATTGCCTTTTTTCTTCTTTGGCTCTTGTGGCAAATAAATATATTGTTGTAGAAATGTTATCAATTCTATCCTAAGATGCCAAGAAAGGTAATAGACTATAATAAAACGAACCCATTTAATTAGTCTCAATTTGCCAAAAATGGTAGCGGCAAGTGCAAATACTAATAGTTTTCCCCCAAATGCTTCGTGGCAAGAGTAGTTTCATCCAGTTTTTTTAACCAATTTATCTTATTATGTAAGGGTATACGGGAAAATAGAAGTCAATATGACTGACTGGTATATAACATCTTGATCAAGCAGTTGCAACAACTTGCTTTCGATTTCGTAGTTTGAAATAATTGTAGAAGAAGCTAATAACAATATTAATGATAAACTCTATTAGGCACAGTATTTATAAAGCTAAACACTTATTTAAAATGACGTTGTGCATAAAATAGCAGATAAATAGACTTATTAGATAAAAACAGACAAACACAGAAATAAGAATTATAGACTAAAACGTATCGAAAGTCTGTAATGATTAATAATAACAGTGTTGTTAACTTACGTTGTAAAGCTTGGTATTCACTGGTGAACAAGAAGTGAAAGATAATATTAGCATAAGATAAGACACAAACCAGTAGGAATAGACCTAAAGCAAGCCTAAGCTCCACATAATTATAACCACATGGAATTAATGTGCATGTTCGTTTTCTTGTGCTTATGCACATCCCCAAACTTATGTTGATTTCATGTCAGTACTGTCCTCGCTATACTTAAAATTGTATAAATTATAATTACTGTAACTTTAAACAGTGTAAAAGGCCATAAATTGAATCGCTTTCTTCTTCAACAGCCCAAATGATGGCAAGGATTGGTTCTTTGCTAAGTCGCTGGTGCAAAGGGCGGACATGAACGTGCTGCATCTAGTTCACAAACGACTAAAGAACCATTTGTACATTGATGCTGCCTGTGCACTGGTGGAAAAATACTTTTCAGACTTCCACCCTTTATATCAGATGCTACGTCATCACACGAGAGCAACACTAGAAACAAACAAGCTGTTTGAGCTCAAACTCTATGGTAACGCTTCCTTTTGGTATCTTTCAACCATTCTATTATGAAATATAGGCAAATATTGCTTAACCCTTAAACTGACAGGCCTTTTGGCCAAACATATACAGGCAAGGGGGGGGGGGGGGGGGGGTTTC
>JAOEHT020219354.1:0-10994 GCA_025448195.2 Parazoanthus atlanticus | reverse complement strand
ACGATATCATCATTAAGAGAATTAAATAGTTTTGCACCTTGAAACGATACTGATGATCTGCGAGTATTCAGTCTACATTTGAGTATTCAGTCTACTGCTTGGGTACCTGTAGGACTGGAACTACATGTACCCTCCAGGAAAACATGAGTTGAATACTTATACCTGTAGGGCATCACTTTCCCTCGTTTGCTAGGGTAACTTACCCAGAGAAACATTTTTGTAATGGAGGCATATCATTCTGTACCACAGTGTACTGTTTGTTTTATACCTTTTTAATTCTCCACTCTCTTCATCAACTTGACAGATTTCATGTAGAAACGAACAAATGTCTTCAGTAGCTTCCCGTACGGATCTCTGAAAAACAATACAAACTGCTAGAATAGAAACAAATGTCTTTTACCTTGCTAACTAAGTGAACAAGGAAGAAATAAGGGGTTCCAATAGTTGTTTCAGTTAACCAGCACCACAGCTACGAGCTTGAACGAGGATGGGAAGTCTTCAGATAGTTTTCACAAGTTATATTTTTTCGATTACGATTTCAAACTAAGATATCAAACAGAATCTCACATCATATTTGTTATCAAAAATTTACGTTTATTTTCTTGCTGACTCTGTAGTCATTTGTTAGGGATTTCAGGAGTCAGAAGAAAGAAAAAATCCAGGGCACTCTGACCTGTTGGCATCATGTGTAAAGTCTACTAATTCATGGCATATGGGCACACTGCTGGGCCATTTTTGACATTTGTGAAAGCTTTATTAGCATGAACTTGTATATTAAAAATATTGCTAAAGTTTATTAAAGAACTGCAAATATAGAACACAAGGAAAGGATATAGCTAAAATATATTTTTCCAATTTGTAAGTAATCATGATCACGTTTTCACTGGTACAGTATACTTACAGTGCAAGCCGATTCTAATCCTAATGGAGTGGATCTTCCATCAGATGCTTGTAGAAAACCTCTGTTCATTTGACTCACTGTCGTTTCACAGGTAAAATATATTGGTTCTGTGGTTACCTTCCTAAAACCGCAAACAATGTAGACAACACGTAAGCCATATTCTTAGTTCTCAAAATAATACTAAGAAATACATTCCTACACTCTATTTGGGGGAATTAAATGTCATAACTTATAAAGACACACCGTAATTGTGATTACAAGTTCCTGGGGGGATACTACACAAAAGAAACAACACGAACGGTGTGTCGGAATCGGTTTTTTCAGGTTAATTAGGCTTGGGGTATATTAGCTTTGCAAAAGGCACATCTCTTGTGAGAGTTTTCTTTTCACCTTTGAGGTACCACTGAGAGAAACTTTTCATTTAACTAGTTTAAATTTGTCTTATCTTGAAAGGTATCTACACGTTATTAGCTAAAGTAAGTATTAAAATCTTGTAGCATGATTTTTAACGCAATCGTCATTGTGGTAATACGCTAAAAGTTTTGGAATCATCTTTAAAAACTTGCAACATGCTCATTAGAAATGATGCGCTAAAAATTGCTTCCCGCACCCTGTTACAAAATGTCAATTTTTTGTGCAACATTGTTGTATTAAAAATCATTCTGTGTAACATCACCTTTTAGCTTCATACTGAGTAATTCGCGAAGGTAAAGAAGACTTTGTTTGCTCAGTAAACTAAATATTTTCTGTGCAATAATTTCCATCAAACGAGTGATTTGTTTATATACGGATCGATGTTGAAGTGGAGTCTCAACATGCCAATACACATTCTTTTGGAAGCTCGATGGTTTGCCCACTTGTTAATTCAATGTCGCCTTTGACTTTGCTGAACACATCTTTTTGACAAAATTAAGAAGATTTTAATAGTGCCACTGAGATCACAAACAGGTATGTTTCTGTTGGCGAAGTTTTCAAAAGTGGTAGTTCGATGGCTTTTCTGTTAAAAAAAATTAGTACCAACAAAAATAATCAGGATTGAACTGTAAGTTACCGAGCTCTAAATCTAATCAGAAATCACTGTGCCATCCACAGACAATATATATATATTATGTATCTTTTTTTATTTATTTATATGTTTATTTTCAGATTTAGTGCAAAGCACAAGGTACACGTAAAACAAAAGGACACAAGGTACCCTACAAGGTTTCAGCACACCCACCCACAGCAAAATAGGAAACTGCCCACCCCATTTAACATTTACAATATGTTTATTTAGTATCTTCCAAAATACCAAGAACACTTCTTGCAAATATCCACAAACCATTTCTTTGCATTTTTACGCTTCCGGTTATTATAGTTTTTGACCAATCTTTTATTATACAAGTTTAAATCAGTCAATCAAAAGCATCTGTGTGATTGAACATTATGCACATGATTACTTCACCAACACAAAAAAAGTATTGAACGGAAGTGTGGAAATTTCAATTGATATATAACAACAAATTAGCTGGTTAATAACGGCTTCAGCTCAGCCGAATTAATTAAAGGAGATTTAAAGAAACATTTTATCCCTCCCAGTAATCGCCTATTTCACTATGACGTCACAGGGTGACATTAACACAAAACAAATCACTTTTATTTTCAACTGAGTAAAATCTGAACTATATTAGTTTCGTTTCAACTTTACATGGCTTGTTTGAACACAAGAACAATTAATTTTATTTATAATTTCAATTGAAAAAATCCTTTGGCAGTGTTTTTTAGGCGTCAAAACATGGTTTGTTTTTATTTTGTTATGAGCTACTTCATTCACACAACACAACGGTAACAGGCAGTTTGAAAGTGTATTGCAACTTATATTGCCAAAGACATATTTCACAAGATCATCAAAAATTTTGGTACAGTGTAAGCCACACTATCACTTCCTTCAAACTCCAAAAATGGAGAATGGAGACTTCTAATTAGAGTTTGAAAAATTTAAACAAACTGTGACGTTATATAGTGAGATTGGGTGATTACTTTTAAATTAAATGTAATATAAGTTTCAATTTGTTTGCAATTAAATTAGTTTTCACTTTGTTAAATATATATATGTAAATTTCATTTGTTGCAAAATTTTGTTTTGTTTAGATTTTAGGAATGAGCTTGGATGCATTCCTCTTTACATAGCGGAGGTTATACTGTTTCTGCAAAGCAAAATTAAGCCAGTCTTTATTTAATCATAAATTATTATTATAATTACCTACAGTACATGTATACACTATTTGAATAATTAACAGGTGTAGATTTGAAGATATAGAGTAAAAGAGGATTAAAACATTATTTTGTTATCGATTATCGACTGTCTCACTTGGCAATCTCAGTTTGTTGGGTAATTCTGTCTCTGATTTGCTTGGCCAGCTCCCTGTAAGAATCTGCTTCCTTCTGACAACTCTTCGAATGAGCCACAAGAAATGCACTTCTCTTGTGCAAATCTGAGATCTGCTTGCAGGAGCACCTATAAATTTGTTCTGAACAAGCAACAAAATAGAATACTGTATTAAATACATTGACAAT
The DNA here is from genome assembly GCA_025448195.2 of Parazoanthus atlanticus. NCBI lineage: Eukaryota > Metazoa > Cnidaria > Anthozoa > Zoantharia > Parazoanthidae > Parazoanthus > Parazoanthus atlanticus. Next base: position 7,537 of record JAOEHT020219354.1, on the reverse strand, counting down.
TTAAATGATGCCCGACACATCTTGCAATGTTACATCTGACACTTTCAAGAGGATAATCCATGATGCAATCTCCCAGGGGCGGATTTAGGGGAGGGGCCCAGGGGGCCTGGGCCCCCCCTTTCATCAGCAACTTTGCAAACATTTTATAACAACAACACTGAAAAATAGCTCTTTTGGAGCACAGAAACTCTTTTGGGCCCCCCTTTCCAAAAATTGGGGTATGGGCCCCCTTTGCAAAATTTCTGGATCTGCCCCTGTTTCCCCTGTTGTACACAATACTATTTGGCCTGTTCCCTCGTCTCTGTGACACTGGTCAGTGCTGTAAAAAACAACATTGTCAGCCAAAGCGTCAACTCTCAGATCTAAACCCAAGGTTCAAGTCAAAAATGAGGGGGATATGTGGAAAAACTAACACTTGAGAGATTTGGGAATTCAAAACATACTGTACCCCTAGCCTGGATATCTTTCTGCAGTCGCTTGATCTCCTTCTCAATCTGCATTATCATAGTTCTGATACCAGCAACCTCTCCATTCACCTCACCATGCTCTTGTTTGAGCTTATCAATCTCTGCATCATTCCTTTGAGTTTGCCCACTTTGACTAATATGGCACTGTGGTCAAGGAATGCTTCGAATTTTCTTGACTTTTATGTGAGCCACAACAAAATTCTTGTGCTGATAGTTCAAACTTGTCAACAATTTTCAATACCATATGTTCAAGGAAGGCACCATGGGAACAGAAAGAAAGTCAAAGATTTAAACATAAGTTTACAAGTACATTTATGAGCGAGTGTCATTAGACCAGATCAATTTCAATTTTATCTAATATCTATCTATCTGTCCACCCACCCATCCATCCATCCATCCATCTGTCTAAAGATAATTTGCCATTACTGTAATAAAACAGAAATTGAAGCAGTCAGTAACATATGATACTTCATTGTTCAAAGTACAAAAAGATTTGAAGTGATTCTCGTGAACAAATGAACAAAATATATCTTAACAAAACCAATGAAAATGAAACTCTGAAAGACCTTATGATGACAATGAACTACAAAATATTATATTTATTTTCCACATTTATATCAAAATGCTCTCAGCTCCATGATGCTGAATAGTTACAAACTGAAAAAAATTCCATTGCGTAATGTAAATTGCTTCCACCTTCAAGAAGCTGTTAACTAAACACATTTTCAGTTACCGGTAGTAATTGTATTAGTTAATAAATAAGATGTAATTAGTAAATCGTTTGTATTTGTAATTTTTTTGCATTAGTCTTTTATTGTTTTCTCAAACAACTGTAATTGTAAGTGTAATCTAGAAAATGACACTAGTGCTTTGGCAATGTAATGTAATTATCATTATCATCTAGTAATTATATAATATATAACAATTCTGTTTGCTTGTTTGTTTGTCTGTCTGTCTGTCTAATTAAATTAAGGTTCTTACAAGTTATTCTGTATACTAAGTGAGCACTGACATATTGCTGCATTAAAACTGTATGAACATTGCATTAACTGATCAAGTCACACTTTAGGGCTCATAATAATCAAAGCCATTTGTGGATATAAAATGTGTAAATGATGTAACCACAAGTCTCTAACAAACACGACATGAAACAAACAGCAAGGAACAGTGAAGGATACAGCTTCAGGTTTCCCTTGACCTTCTGAACAGTCCTAGGAAACAAAATAAACATTTTATAAATTCAAAAACTGTAATAAATAAACTATGTACACTGTACACAAGCTAATCATTTCTTACAACTATAATATTAATGCCAAACCAAGGAGAAAAAACAACATAGTAGAAGCTAGTTAAAAGGGCTCTTTCGAGGCTTTAAGCATGATAAAAAGTTTATTGACAAGAAAGTTAAGTTTCAAGCTAAAATATCTATTAACAGGCACTTTCCAGATACCAATCTATATGTTTCATCAGGCAAATAGTACGGATGGTCTATTTTGGGTGGTAATTAAGTTGGATAAGGCTGGTTGTCATTATTTGTCCTGTTATGCAACATCTTGATTTATGTTCCAGGCTGGAACACGAAGTATCAAGTTGGTTTAAAATGCATTGAACCTTCATAGAAGTAACTGATCAAAGGTCTTTTTGGTGGACTAAGATTGCTTCTCTTAAAATTCCATGGATAAACAAAGAAAAGTAAAACTTATGAATTGATTCAGCCATGAAAAGAGCCCCTTTAAATGAAACAATTCAATACAAAGAACTCAAGGAATTTTCAGAATCTTGAACTTTAATAAATTATATTAAAGTAAAGTTCACCAAATTAAATAGCAAGTTCGGCTATAAAAGGGAATGATCAAGCTAGTTTGCTCAGTCATGCAGCAAAAACATTCAATATCAACCCTTGTTGTCAAACCACACATTAACACCTTAAGTTGAGTGAACATCTTCAATTCTCGGCTTTATTACTTCCTATTTGTTGCTTACTGTGCGAAATTCAAAATCAAATATCTTAATTAAAACAAAACATTGAACTAAGAGCTGCCAAGATTGCCTAAAGTAATAAAACAACCTTGTCCTAATTACATATACAGTCCGACCTCAAATTAAGCGGCCACCCTCGGGACTTTGAAAAGTGGCCGCTTAACAGAGGTTGGCCGTTTAATAGAGGTACAATACAATACTGACAAATAAATCGGGACTTTGGAAAGTGGCTGCTTAATGGAGGGTGGCCGCTGAATAGGTGGCAGCTTAATAGAGGTCGGACTGTATCAACAAATAAATCACATATTCATGCAGTTCTCTTCGCTACCTGCACAACGCTCTAAGTCTTAAAAAACCTAGCTTTGGAAGGGTTTCAATGCTTATCTTTTCAAAAACTCCAAAACCACAGACTTTCCAGAGCGTAGTGCATTACAAATTCCACCCTTCATTATTCACCGACCTGTAGAACTCCAACGTGATACACACAGGGTCTTCGATCTCGATACCATTCTTTTCCTTTACATCCTGTTCCGTCTTAGTTCGTTCGTCCTCTGTCTTGTTTTGTTCATCCCCTTCGTCTCCTTTGTCTGGCTCGTTTTGTTTCTCGTTTGTTCCGTTCTCCTTCTTTATTGCATCTTCTTCGCTCACGTTTTGCGTGTCGCCTTTGTCTAGTGTTTCGTTGCTCTCTTCACATCCTCCTCCTTTCACAGCTTTCTCGTCGTCTGTTGGTTTGTCCAGATCTGTAGATATCTCCTCTGAAACGAAATAACATTTTCATTTTTATTTATAACCCCTCTTTTTTTTGCCAGTTTGAAAACAATTGCTCCACATTACAAGTTGTATAGCTATAAAATAGAATAGAATCTGGATTACAATAATTCAAATTATAATTATTAGCGAACTAAAAACTAAGTGAAATAATGTAATAATATCCTTTTGTGTCTTGAAATCTCCGATTAAGACAAACATAGAAACAAAACAAAAAGAAACAGGAATACTAGGATATAGAAGCTAAACGGAATCATTTCGTCATCATCAAGCACTGGTTTACGACGTTTCTTATAATTTCTCTCGCTTTCTTTTTTCGATCTTTAGATGACATTAAGACTTTCTATGAAAGCCTGAAAATACTTAACATGCAATTATTCCACGAGCACGCGTTGGATATATTATCATTATATCCAACAGGTGTGAATAATTGTTTTATTAAAACCCAAGTCAAACACACCTTTATTTTTTCACTTACCGAACGGAAGTTAAGAGTAAACTAAGCTGAGTTAACGTATAACAGGAGGATTTGAAAGTTTACTTCTGGTTTTAGAAGCACTCGTTTTGCCGCTTTGGAAACAGCTGTTTTTCCATATAAGGCATGATTGATGGTTATGAGCTGATAACCATCAATTGTGGATCCAATCAAAAAGCTAGAAATTCAATAACTAGAGGTTTGTGTTTGATAAGGTGTAATGTCCTTAATTTGTATAACATTTTATTGATTTCAGTTTTACAGTCATGTTGTGAAGGCGTTCAATGGAAATGTGTCAGTGTATACAAGGTTTAGTTCATGAAAAACCTTTTTTCTTTCCTTTTGTCGTTCTTATCATGTCCCTTCTCATATAGTTGTTGGTTTCCCTTTGTACTTCTTTCACTATCCTTTAAGTCTGTGGTTTATCTGTGAATTCGTTTTTGCCTCTTTTGCACCAATTCTCTCACCTTCGTTTGATGCCTCACGCGGTCATTGATTATTCGGTAGCTGCAGCACAAGCTAAAGCAGAACAGCTCTCCACCTTTAAGCGTAGTCTCTCAAAAGCCATTTTTTTAAGGTTTGTTACTACTTTTTCTACTGCTTTTAGTATTTATCTAACCTTAGTTTGACTTAATTTTGTCAGTTGTTGTATTTCAATATCTTGTAATTTTTTAGCATAGGTATCGTTGTAAAAAGAGTATTTAATTATTGTTATTAGGTAGGAAGACCCCTGTGTAAAACACTTACAGGGTGAAGTCGGCTTCTTATTATTACTATCATCATCATCATCATCATCATCATCTTTATCATTATAATACCATTATCATCAACATCATTATAATTATTACCATTACGATCATCATCATCGTTATCATCACCATCATCATCATCATCGTTATTATTATTATTATTATTATTATTACTATTATTATTATTATATTGTAATTATGTAGTTTCTATATTTTTCGATCTTAACATCAATTTTATCTTAGTGGCACTATGTTTTCGATTAAATAATTTTGAGTTCAATTTCTCAAAGAGAATAGCAAGAACACTATGCCTTGCCAATATTTTAAAACACTGATATGATCCCTTCTTAATATTTCGTATACCCGATATGTCCAAGAATTTTGGGCACAATGAACTAGGAAATAACAAAAAAGATGAGCGAGTCAGGCTAACAGAACAGTTTGACAATAAATCTCAGTTCAGTCTCACCCGAGTTTTTTTGCTGTGCTGTCTGCTCACACTGCGCATGCTCTCGGTCTCCATTCTGCGGATCAACACTTCGGTTTTCACTGCAAACTGCACAAAAGCATTGCCATGTTATGATACTAAAGTCTGAATCAGCACTAGTCAATGTGTAACTCTGAAAGTGTAAGATTATCAATCCTCATCCATAAAATATTAAAAACTTTAAAAACTTTAAAATCTATACATCATATCACTTGCTAACTATGCCGCAGTAATATATTAAAATTGGTTCAGATTTACGAACCTTTGTTCCTCGACTATCCCCTCGCCTCCTTATTCCATTTAGGTTCTCATCCTGCCCCGACATGTCGGAAGAACAACTGCGCATGCGTAGGTTGTAGCACGAGACGAACGCTAGCAAATATTCACGATGGCGCCTTAAAATACTATTTTTAGAGTTACAGTACGCAACCGGCAAACTTTTTCGACCAAAAAATTACGCCAATGACCTTTCACAGTCGACAAAGAAAAGCAAGATAAACAAAACTGTTCTTACTTTATGCAAGCTTGTAAGCTTGATTGACGTTTTTCCGACATGTCCCCTACTCTTCCTACGTCACTTCCTGTGAGATTGGCACTTTCAAAAATGTTTAACTTTACAAACCATGTGAGTTATCTTTCGTGTCCACTCCATCACTGTCGCTACTTTTCTTGACGTTGTCCTCCAGTTCGACTTCTGACGCGTGTTTTTCATCTCGAGTTTCAATCATCTCCTTTTCTTCTTCTTCTCTCGGTTCTTCCATTTTAACGTTCTCCTTCACATCAATCTTTTCAGCAATGTATGGACCTCCAGCTAAATGTGAGATTGTAATGATTATTCAGTGATTGTATATTTAAAGAATGATCGACGGTGCAGTGATCGAGCGGTTAGCGAGTCCAACTCGCAGATCAAAGGTCGTGAGGTCGAATCCCGCTTGGCCACTGTGTTGTGTCCTTGTGCTAGACATTAGGGACTTAAGAAGCTGGTATTGCTACGGCTACGGCTACGAGGAAGGCGCAAAACAAAAGGCTTAATTAACGAAAACAATTCACTGCACGTGAACATGCACCAGACTGACCAGCTGGCCACCGTCGAGTCCGAAGTTACAACGTGAAAACTATTAATTTGGGTTTCTGGAGAACGTAAACGTGAATACAGAAATTGTTCGTTATCAGTTCTGTTTTACAACCAGGGTCTGCAGTTCGGTCGATTCGCACTCTTTCTTTAAAAAAGACAATAGGAAAAATTAGATGACAAACGAAAGAAGAGAGAAAAACAGAAAGCTGGCTTTCAGTAGACGTTGTTTGAGCCGTAGCCGTACTAGTTTCTTAAGCCTTGTTCACACTTGTGAAATAAGAATAAGCACAAGCATAAAAAATTTAAATAACAAAGGAAAAGACAAAGGAACACCAAGTGTGCGACGAGATGGAACAAACTCACATCAGCGATCCTTTGTCTTTTCCTTTGTTATTTAAATTTCTTATGCTTGTGCTTATTCTTATTTCACAAGTGTGGACCAGGCTTAAGCCATTCGATGCTGACACGTAATCAAAACATATTTGCTACTCTTACATACCAGTCATTAGCGCCAGAATATACTCGTCTCAAAACTGACGTTTTTGAAGATTTGCCTTATTTGATGGAGTGACACTCGATTATTTTCACTTCTCTGTTTGCGCACATATCAATGATAAGCCGGAGGGGGGAGGATGGGGGTGGGGCAGACATAAGTACTCGTATTTTCACGGGCCCATTTATGTCCCAAATTCTTGGCTTTTCGTATGATAGTTCCGATCAGGTTTGTCCTCAAAAGTTGGTCAATGGGAATTGGAAACCTGGAAACGCGTGTTAGGAACTTGCTACTGTTTGTTTTGATCAATGTTTGTGCTTGCTTACGAGTTGGCTGTTAAGAGATTCAGTTTTGGAATCGACGAAAAGGATTGGCTTTCTTGTTGGTTCGTGAAGGGCATACACGGTACGTGAAATTGTTAGTACCCAACCGCCCTATTGAACATTTGTGCTCACAGTCCTGCCAGTCCGAGGGTCAGTCATTTGACCAATGATCGTGGAGCAGCTAGGCAAAGTTTAATACTTAAATTCACCAAATTTACCTTTCCCTGGGTAGGGATTGTGATAAAAATCTAAAAAAAATCAATGCCCTAAATTTCTCTCCCCACCCCCTTCAAGCTAAACATTGACAGGTGCACTACCAAGTTTAGTTTAGTTTATTTAATTTGTCACATAAATTACAAAGGAAAGGTGAGTAATGAAAATAAATTGGGTGTGACAGGGGAAAGGAACAGAACTTTCGTTCCATTTGAGACCTAACCCCTACGTTTACAAAGGCTAAGATGATCTTAATGTAAAATAGAAACTGAGAAAAAAAGTGAAGAGTAAAAGAGTACTGACTGTGTAAATTACAAACAAACAAAACAAATATTTATTGTATTTTAGTTATTCTGGCATTCTAATTAATTTCCACACGTTCATAATCCAAGAATATCTGCGGACTGGCAGTCCTTTTTCTAAATCTAAATCTAAATCTAAATCGTTACTGCGCAAACTCCGTTATGGATATAGGGCGCAGGGTGGTCAGCGATCAGGTCCTTAGTC